>JAVQJX010164490.1:0-10814 GCA_036025115.1 Ambassis agassizii
CCATGTGTGTGTGTGTGTGTGTGTGTGTGTGTGTGTGTGTGTGTGTCTGACACTGACCAGCCCTGACCCCTTCTTCTTACTCATATATGTAATCTGCTATCATTACTGTCACAGGGCCATTACAATGAATCTGACATAATCAGACACACACACACACACACACACACACACACACACACACACACACACACACACACACACAGAGTTACAGATCTCAGCCTCCTGGACACATTTCATATTAGACGGACACACAAATCTCCTGACACGTATTGATGGTCGGACAGAAACAGACGCGCTGTAAAAGCCGTCACTCTTACCGCGGCAGCGAGCTGTACTGACGCTGCGCCTGGGCGAACGAGTCTCTCTCCTCCTGCCTCTGCCTTTGCATCTGAACCTCCACCGACACCGAGTGACGACCTGGCTGGCTGTACCCGCCCGGACCGTTGCTGCTGGTGTTTGACTGAAAAACGAGTAAGATGGCGGTTAAAAGAATGTAAGAAAAACAATGAAACAATGTGAACATTTAAAAAACTGATTCTCAGAACCCACTTTTACAGTGATTTAGGGCAGTAAAACATATTAAAATGATCAATATTATAATTTGAGGAAATAAAAATGTGAAATTATGCCACAAATAAGGGCAGAAAGATAATCAATTAATATTATAATGATCATTTTTATCCACTAGCACTTATGGACTCAATTAATGATACGAGATGATGACTCATACTAAAGAAAATCCACCTTAAAATGCTGATTCTATGACTGTAAATATGTCCTAATGAATAAGTCAGATTCTCATTCTGAGGTCAGTGCTGAGTTGTGACAGTAACGTTGTGTTGATCAGGGAGCCGCTTGTTCTCTGCTGGGAGTTTTACACACTGTTAAATAAATACTGATGACTTTTCTGTGTTCAATTAAACATTCATGCTGTTAAATGGTTCATGCAGGTTAGACGAACTAAAGGAGGATTTCAGAGGAGACTGTGTGTTTCTATGGATTGAAGAAGAAATGATGTGTTTGAAACTTTATTTTTATCCATATATAGTCTTTATAATTTCAAATATTGTTTGACAAACCTGATTAAACACACATAGATGGCACCTTGCTGCTGTTTAACTGCAACTTGTGGTGAGTTTCATGCTGTAAAATCTACAAAATTCCCCATAAAACTTTAGTTTAGGGCCACTTCAATTAAATAAAATTAATATATAAATATTTTGCTTGTAAAAAGGTTTTGTGTTCTGAAGAGAATAAACATGTGATCGCTCCGTTCAAATTCAAAGCATGAAAATCACCACAAATGGAGTCAGAGTTTCCAAACAGTAGCCGGCGCCGACACAGGACACCTCACAAAAACCTCCCCCTCCCCAAAGTCCAGACCACAGACACTTACCAGCAGTCAGCCAGGCAGACACACCCTGAACCCGTCAAACTCCTCTCAGGTCAAAGTGAAGGTGAGGCACAGACAGACAGACAGACAGGAAGAGGAAGAGGAGGAGGAGTGGGGGGGGAGGGGCCATGCTGGAAACTCAGAGAAGTGTTACAGTGATGATGCATGTTAGTGGGTGTTAATGACACTCGATAACGTGACCAGGTGTACACTTAAAACAAGCTGGTGACGATGACACATTATTATTTCTGTCTGTACCTTTAAATGCAAATTTAAAGTTTATTTAGGCCACGCCCCTCTTACAGGAGAGCGACATGTTCCTTCTGTCTATGTGAAGGATACCCCGGCAAAACGGAGGCAAGAAAATCAACACAAGAGATGAATTATATATAAAACCAGCTGGAGGCGGGGCTTATCCCCTTATGATGTCACCTCTATTTAGGTGCATGTAGCTTTAAATAGCTTCATTTGACCACGCCCCCTTTCCTGAACAGGAAACCTGTTCTTTCTGTAAATGTTGTGGCAAACCAGTCAAAAATTTAAATCAGGAAATCAAACTGGCACCAGTTGAAGGGTGAAGCTTATCCCCCTTATGACATCATAAGGGGGCAGCACACACTTTAAATCACTCAAACACTCTTTTTAATCAATAAACCACAATTATTCCACTAATTCCTAGGATTTAGAGTCTGTAGCTTTCAATGCAAATTAGCTTTTCTGATTAAGGCCCTTTTTTTCCTGAAGGGGGTGGAGTTTCTGCCCCTCATGACATCACAATAGGATGTAAATGATGGGAGAAACACTGCTCCAAACAAAATGTATCATAAAATGACTCCTTTAAAACACATTATTAAAAACTAGTAACTCAAATCTCCTCTCATAATGACAAACACATGACTGTCCCCACATCTCTTAGCACCACCTTTAAGGTCTACTCGTACCACAGGAATCCACTTTATTCTGCTCCCCTGATGTTCATTAGTGGTGTGGGTGCAATAATTGTGTGCAGATTAGTTACAACAAAAAAACAATCTAATTACTTTTATGGCTGTGTGTGTGATGTGTGGCTGAGGACATGAGTTGGTGGGAGCGGCCATAAAACGATTAAAGTGTGCTAAAGTGACACTCCCCTTTAAACAGAATGATAATGGTCTGTGTGGAGTGATCAGCAGACACACCCCGCCCTCCATGTTTGAGCTGAAGACGCCCGCAGGTGAATTACAGTCACAATATTTAATAAAAAAAAAAAAAAAAAAAAAGAGTGTTGAATATTCCCGTGAATGTTGGCTCATCTGCCTGAACACTGTGGAAAAACACCCTGAAGGAAGGCAGATAATAGCAGCATTAAAATGTTACAGTAAAATACAAGAGAGCAATATTATGCCCTTTCTAAACCGAATGAACTCCTCTATTCCCATAGTGGTATAAATGAGTGCAATAAAGCCTGGCGCGGTGCTGCTGGGAGAACGGGCATCAGTCATCCTTGATGGAATTAGACCGTGTTACCCACAATCCTCCACTGCTCCCCAAACTATGGTGAAAAAAAGACGAACAGGCCTCCCATCATCACACTGGCTAAAAGTGGACGGATAAGAAAACAACAGATAATTGGGCCAATGAAAAAAGTGACTGTATTTCAGTAGAGGTGCGATACGAGGAGGCCGAGAGTCCGAGCCAGGCGCTCCGAAGGCGCCACATCACGGTTAGTGCTTCCATATGGCTGCTCAGAGATATCCGTCTAATCGCTGTGGTGTGGCACTAACAAGGCTCTGTGTTCAGTTTCCACCACGTGAGACAGAGAGGAGAGAGTTTATCAATTAAGACCAAAAATTCTAAACTCAAACGTATCTTTGGGGGTTTTGACTGGAAGCAGGACGTTACATATTTGGCATGTTTTTCAAAATAAAAGCCCAGTAATTTGATGAGTTTTGACTCATCTCTTTTGTGCTGTTTTTTTTACTCACATTATTAGTCCATTAAAAAAAAAACCCTGAAAGACAGACGTTATAGATATTTAACTATTTAAAGGCAGGAGGGCCTTCAGATCAGAACAGACTGATTTTCATCAAATATTCTCATTTTAAGATCAGATTTAGTGATAATTTCATGAAAAAAAACACAGATGCCAATCCCGCAGTGAGTTTTAGGGCTCTCAGGATCAAACCAAATGATTATTTTTAAAGCTACAGTACAATTTAACGGTCTCTCCCTTCTGGCAGTAGGAAGAATTACATGAATAACCCACCTCTGATGTGACACATAATATGAGGATGAGGGATAAAAGCGTAGCTAATCCAGCTTGGACCTGAGGGGAGCGCCTGACAGAAATGTTCATTTACATGCAAACATCCTGCACTGTAGCTTTAAATCTATTTTTGCCTTGTCTTTATAAGCATGTGGCTCTGCTCCTGTATGAGGGGCAGCTGTAGGTGAATTATAAGAAAAAGGACGCTGGCTCCTTGAGGTTTGCAGCACATCACTCAGATGAAGCAACAAAATGTAATATATGCACAGGGGAGGTAATTGAATTTCAAAGAAACATTCGCCTGTTTTCCATATGGCCCACCAGTATGGCCAGGGCATGAGTCTAATAACATGCAATTACTATGGAGAGCCTGTGAGTGTGAGCAAAACAGGGGACCTGACAAGACCATCAGAGGCTTCTACAGACTGCAGCCTTTAAGAATCTGCCCTATTATTACACTAATTAAGGTTTAATATTTGTCTCTTGTTGCATTTATGTGTCAGTTTCACTAAAATGTACCTTTGAAGCTCACAGAATCTGAAGGTTTTTCATGGGAACGTGAATCAGACAAGATGTAAACAAACATAATGCAATGCTGCAGCAATGTTCGGCTCTTTAATTGAGAGCACGCACACTCGTTTGGAGACAAAGGGAGAGGTGACCTGCGCTCTTTTTTCCCACACTGTCGCTGCACAATGCCGGCTGGAATGAGCGCCAGAATGCAAAATAAAACTTTTTTTTTTTAAAAAGAAAAAGAGAAAAAGGGACGAGCACAGGAGGAGGAGTGGGTTCATGAGCTCTCACTTTATCATTCCACTTTATAAATCAAAAAATGTTCCCATTGCACACCAAAGAATGAGCAGATTCACAGTGGGAAGCTGTAGAGTAAAAATACAGAAATATACAAAAGCACACCTGTGTGTGTCAAAGGACCGAACAGGGGCGCTGCAGAGCATATCCAGTTTGGGACGACTCACATTTGTGCGACTTAAAACCATTGATCAAAGAATGTAAATGTCACCCATTGGAGATCATTGAAAGAACACCCAAATCCGTATACGGGCAAAGAGGTGGAGCTAAGGGGGGTGGACGCTCACACAAAGTGACCACGCCCCCTTTAATTAATTCAAGAAAGCCCATAAAAGTTGGTGTAAACATGGACTTTTTCAACACAGCAATTGACGCCCCATGTGGCCACTTTTGGAACTGCAGGTTTTGTGCACAATAAAATATTTTGTGTGTCGTCCCACAACTAGAAATTCTCTTATTTAGAGTGTAAAACTATACGATAATATACATGAGACTAGGATTGACTTAATAAAAAAAATCTTATTAAGGAGATTTAAAATGTGTTACAGCTGACTGTTCTTATAAAGTACACTTGAGGTGCAGGAAAGACTAAAATAAATACTAAAAATATGACTAACGATTTCATCACCTCAGACTTTGTTCGTTTATAATTAGCTCTCTCTGCTTCAGAATGCACTAATTATCTGCCTTAGTCACCATTAAATTAAATAAACGTCAGTTAAAATGCACAGAAAAACCCAATTATACACTGTAAAAAAAGGCACAGTTAAAACAAAAAAGATTTTTAAAAACTAAACATAAGTTTTTAAAACATAAAGTCCATGATGTCCATGTGGACAGACAGAAAAAAACAGAGATGATGGATGAGTACAGAAGGTGGTGACAGGTGGGTGGGGTTAGTGACTCCTGCATGCAGATGGTGAACGTTTGAGGGTGAAGGGGTGTGTTAGCACGAGTAGCCAGGAAGGCTGATGGGGAGAGGATCATCAGTCACTTGTTCATGGCTGGTGATAGTGGTGTTAGTGATGGTTAGCCACAGGTGCTAACGTGTGCGCTCCTCAGGGCTAGCATGTGGTCTGGTGGTCCTTCTCTGGGGGGTTTCAGACACTCACCCAGGGCTGCTCGAAGCTGTAGGTCCTCCTGCGATCGTCGGGGTCGTCTGGAACGTTCTGTGCCTGCTGGAACTCCTGTCTCAGCCGCTGTATCCGGTCATGGTTGCTAGGGGTTAGCCGGTTGCTATGGAGAGAAGAGAAGAGAGGGGAGAGATGGATGAGTGTGAGAAGTCCATTGTGAACAAGTGACCTGGTTCCATCAGGCGGAAATGGCCTGCAGGATGGAGTTCTTTAAAGTCCAGGGTGCTTTTGTGCGTGAATTGATCAAATGAACTGTTGACACTGGCGTAGCAACCCAGATACACACAACCCAGATAAACTGTGATAAGTGAGGGCAGAGCCGACAGCGGGCTAACAGCAGAGCCAACAGCAATATGAATCAAACTAATGTGCCTCTGATGTATTATTCATAACAATGAACAAAGACTAGTGGTGAACCGTGAGCAGTACCACAACAACACCCCCACCTTCACACCCCGCGGCCTCCTATCACTCCACTGCCGAGCTGCTATTGTCTGCTGCTGGCTTCATCAAACAATGCTGCCTTCAGAGGGGCTTCCTCATGCTACAGTGAGCAAACACGCACTTGCTGGTCAACATGCTCGACAACTGTGTCACATGTAATGGAGTCTAAAATGTGTTAAATATTTCAAATTGTTAGACCTTTTGACCAGGTCTATCACTTCACTATCACACACTATGAATTATTTATTAGTGCTGTCAAGATTAGAGCATTTTTGTTTCAAACTCTCAGTCAAATTCAGACCAGAAAGTGCAGCATAACCTCACAAAAACAAGCCACATCTGTTTGATAATACTTTGCTAACATGGCTACATTTATGCTAACAAAACATATGGACATATTGCATGATGTCACCCGATCATGTGACCAATACAGTCCCAAAAGTCCGCAGAGGGAGGCAGGTTAGAGGTGCTGGTGGAATGAGAAGACCACATCCACACGGACACAAAGCGTTTTTTGTTAAACCACAGAAACACACCAACAAGAGAAAAGAAGACATTGGGGATGCACAAAAAACTCATGTGATGTAACCAGAAGAACATGGATGTTGCAATCATGCTTTCATGACACACATTTTTACAAGCAGAAACATTCTCTTCTACAGTTTCTTTTTTTGGTAGCATGCCGATGGATTTCATCAACATAAACACACAGAATCATGGCTGGAAATATAGACACACATGCTGAGTATTAAAGGACTGAAATAGTTCCTGATGAGGACGGGCTGCTAACATTTTATTCAGGAAGTTGAACAAGTGGGAAAAAACATCAGGTGACTCTGCAAGACTAAACAAAGTGGTGGTGTTCTCATCCACTCTGCTCCTACTTCCTTGGCTTTGCCTAATAGTGGCCACCAAGAAGAGTGATTGTATCCAGAGACAAGAATCTGAAGATCCTGCTGCTCAACCTGTGCTAACTTGTGCACTTTATGTTCTCATGGTGTATCCTTTGTTTATATCAACTCTGTGCTACTTTCTCCTTAACAATGGAGGAGTACACAATGCTGCTTCAAGGTTAAAACACAGTAATAATAGTAATAACATCTGAATTTAACTTCCCTTCTACAAACTTTAGATTTGAATATCAATTATCACAAGCTTCAGCCTAGAGGAGAAAAAAGATGGAAAATTGAGAGATTTTTCTCTTTTTGTTTCACAGAAATAAAGGACATTAATGTAAATGAGAGGATGGGATAAATTTAAATGGCCTCCTACAGAGGAAAGTAATTAACACGTTCTCCTTCTGAAACAGTGTGGATGAATAGAAGTGTCAGGCTCTTTGAATGGAGCCGCAGTAGGAGGGAAGGTGGAGGGGTGTGACGGCTGGATGCTGAGCCTGACTTTCTAACTTTCTGTGCAGGAAATTCCAGGAGACGCCCCTCATGTCTGAGACGCAAGAAAAGGTCAAAACCTGCAGCCGTTTCCAGACCTGAGTTTGGTTTTCATAAAAAATAAACTTTAAGGTCAGCATAAACATTCTGAAGGATGATAATTAAAATACAAAAACCAGGATGTGCACATGAATAAAAAGTAAAAGTATATAAAAACAGACATTCTATAACTGCCTAATTCATTTCATTCATCACAAACAGATCAGATGAAAAAACAGCATCACAAACTGCCCATTAACTCCAGACACACACACACACACACACACACACACAATGGAAATGCCAGATCCAGACAGGCCTGTTACAGAGCAGGAACCTGTCATACACAATCCTGCTAATCTCCATGACATGTAACACACACACACACACACACTGCCTCTTTAGAGCTCAGCTGACCCGACAGGCCATACGTGTGCGCCTCTGTGTGTAAACAGATGTGTATAGAAGTCAAAAAGGTGAGAATGTTCCCTCTTCCTGAGATCACTCTAATCAAAAGTACATCAGCGTTAAAGGAGCCTATAGACTCAGCCTGTATTAAAGGATCCTGCCCCACAGAGGAGAGAAACTCAAATAAAAAGGATCAAAGATCTCCAATTCTCCAGTCTGACAAAATGCTGTAAATCAATCAAAGAAAGAGCAACACTGCAATAGAACCACACTGCCAAGAAAACCCCAGAGACAGAGGCTGAAATTCAGCCTGAGATGAGTTTCATCCTCACTCAATATCTGCCTCTACTGTATGAGGCTGAAAGGTCACTGTGTGGCTTTGTTGAGTGGAGTGTCTCTGGGACTCAATAACAGGACGCTGGCTGCCAGAAAAAGCTGTTTACGCTGAGATGCACCCTTCCTTTCATGGTCGGGTGTGTCCTCTGAAAAGACTGTCTGAAGCCTGGAGAGGAGGGGAGGGGACAGTTTCACTGAGAGACAGCTCCATCTGTGAGACAATAAAGTGTCCAGGCTTTAAGTCATGCGTTTGTGTTGAACCACTGATTGGTTCAGACCAATAGGAGTCCTGTGTGTGGAGTAGTGGTGGCTTCTCCTCCAAGAACTTCCTGTTGTCCTAGTTTTTGTCTACGTTGTGTCACTTTACAATGTGTGATTAAACGTCTTTTTTTTCAGGAAATAGTGATGGTAAATCCCTATTAATTTATCACCCACCCCTGTATGTTTTTCTACATCTAAAAACTATTATTTAATCTTTTTTTAACAGCTTTTTGTTTGAGAAGCCATTTTAATTTTCTTCTAATTATTTTCCCAACCTGTTGCTTCCAACCTGAAAATAAGATGAGCAGCAGATATATTGATTGTTTTGGACACAGCTGGAAAACTTTCACACCCCCGCTTTCAGAATCTACTTGTTAAAAATAATGAAGGTCCTGCTGCACAACTAATGAGACCAAAATATTGATTTAAAGCAGAGAAAGTCCAACTGAAACGCTTTAAAAAGCACGAGTTGCTGTTGAACAATAATAAATCATTTCACAGAGATTAACTAACAGAAGGATGTTTCAGCTGATAATCAATACTTGATTGAAAGTCTTGGCCTTTGATATATGTTACAATATGGGTGCTACAACCAAACAGAAACACGAGGAAAAAATGCAGTTCCTCAAACGGCCACTTGAGGCTGCCTCTAAAAGTGAGCCAATCTCCATAGACTTCAATTATAAAACTTTAAAGTAGAAATAAACATTTTAAAAGTAATTTCCTGCCATATTTAAGTTGTTTGCCACCATCTTTACGGTTAAGACCGAGTCAGCCAAGATGGCGGCGTCTTTAGCCTCCACACTGAGCTTCAAAGCTTTATCTGCAGCCCATCAGTAAATAACACGGAAACCTTTGGGACGCAGATCGAAGCCGTAAAAGAGAGCCAGCTGAGTCTTTGCTTCATTTGGCACAGAAGAGACCCTCTGTGCTCTAATAGGATTTATCAGATGTGTGCTGTCGCTTCAGAATCCCCCTCCACACCGACGCTGCCTTCACACCTCCCAATCAAAGCAGAGACAGGAGGCCTCCGCGGTGTACAGTAAGTGACAGAGGCAGCTGATGGACAGCGCCCTAATCCTGCAGATTAGAAATGAATGGCCTCATTCACATCGTCCACTCTTCCCAGGCCTGCAACAGCATCCTTCAGACCGACCGCCAACTGCATGTGGGCATAAATTTTACAACCGTCCACTCCCTTTAGAGAAGACTGAGGGCGTCGCTGAAAGAGGCACAGCTGGAGGCGACCCCCCCCCCCCCCGGCAGCCCGCAGCCGTCTGAGCATGTGCAGCGTGGCGGAGTGCGGCAGCCTCCGCGGTGGAGAGATTGGAGTGGAAGTTGTGTCTGTGTTGTGACGAGGGCCCTCACGGCGAGTGGTTACAAGAGGGGTGACCTTGAGGATACAAGAGCAGCGTTGTTGGTTCACACTACTCCGTGCACGGCGACGCTCACTTCCTGTGAGGCTTAAATCTTTCATTTAAAGGGCGTAGCTTGCCCTTTAAGTAAATTAACAGCTGCTGATTCAATAAAATCTCACCTCACTCTTAATAATTGATGGGATTGTATTCTGTGATATCCTATCTTCTCCATTTGCCAATAATCTGTATTTCATAATATTCAACTTTTTAATTAAAAGCCACCATCTTAATTAAACATTTAATTAAGGATGGGTTGTCATGGGATTCCCATCTTTGATGTGCCTGCTGTACTGACGCACTCTCCATCCTGTTAAATAAACATTTGCTGATGCACTGATACACCATACAGTAAGGAAACATGACGTGTGTGTACGCCGCCGTACGCGGCAGCTGCAGCGGTTTGTTTCTGTGATCTTATCTTCCAACACAGAGAGGAACAGCTGCTCCCTGAAAAATAAACTGAGATGCTGAAGATGATAATCCATGTCTATTGATCGAAGGCTCACAGAAAGCTAGACGGATGTCCTCGCTAACGGCTGCTAGCGGCTAACGCTCCATCTATGCGCTGTCCATCTGTGTTTGTTTGAAAAAGTTTGTTTCAATATTTTGCTTTTTTAAAAAAAAATAAAAATTATTTTTTTTACGTTGGTTTAATGACTTCCTCCTCAGTAGATGTTTATGCAACAAAGCCATTCTCTCCACATTAATGTTGTTTATACTTCACAGAAAAGTGATTGATTAATTGATTAATGGAGACTACACAGAAGAAGGAGGATGGTGCAATTACTCATAACAAATTGAACAATTAGCCCTGAGGACCAAAAAATACCCACCAGGAGGTTTGAAATTCACGCTTATTGGACTATCAAATTAAATGCAATTAAAAATCAGCCACAATTTTCAGTAAAAAAACAACAAAATATCTACACTGCACAGCAC
>JAVQJX010164506.1:0-10175 GCA_036025115.1 Ambassis agassizii
ACACACACACACACACACACACACACACACACACACACACACACACACACACACACACACACACACACACACACACACACACGCCGATACGTCGCTCCGATTCTCCCCCCTTTTTACTCTCCTCCTCTCACATGCGTCCCCACCGAGTACGCGTAGCTCTGGCTGCGCCAAGATGAGTGTGGTCGCCCCGGTACCATCTGAGCGGTACCATCTCACAGCCTGACCGAGTCAGAGCAACAGTGAGAGAAAGAGAGAGGGGGAGAGAGAGGGAGAGAGAGAGAGACGCACATAGAGAGAGAGAGACCATCTTTCCTCTCTCAGAGCCCATCTTTTGGCTGGAAGAGGACGCAGCGCAAGCCGTTTGTATCGGCATCTTTACCCTTTTTTCATCCCCCTCCGCCGCCTCCTCCTCGTCCTCCTCCTTCTTCTGTTCTTTCTGCATCCTTCCGTTATTTTCGGGCTCCCGGTGTTTAAGGTGTAACCGGAGAGTCCGCTCGTGATTTTGTGGGAATACATTTTTTGCATTTTTTCCCTCTGCTGGGTGTTGGTAGCGCGCAGTTGGTGCGCGCTTCTGCAAATTCCGGGGAATGGTGGATTTGGCAAACATGGAGACCGTGGAGAAAGAATGCGGGGCCCTGGGGGGTCTGTTTCAGGCGATTGTCAACGACATGAAGGTAAATGAGAGTTTCTATTTCTCCTCCTAACATTTCACCAGTTCTTATAGTTGGACACATGTGGGGGTCCCAGAATCGTGCACGTTTGAAACGGCCCACACCCGTCCTGATGATAAGCTGATTTATTTAATATCATAGATGAATGAATGATGGCATTTTTTTTATTATTGACAGTGATGCAGCGGCCCTCTGGGTTGCTGTTGCCACCCCCCCTTTATCATCCTCTACCTCCAAGAATATTAGCTGCGCATTTAAAAGAACCAATTTTTGGATGTGAATCGCTCTCCTTTTGAGTGTGTTATCAATTTTGATAATGTGTAACTGTGTCATGTGTGAATGACCATTCATCTCTATGGCGTTATGGAGCACAGTATCATAGGATCAAATCAAATCTCTTTTTTTTATTCATGCTGGGTGACACATTCTGTCACTTCCACATGTGAACCTGACTTCATTGTGGTCACCAATATGTTTCTTCTTCAGACCAGGATGTATCAGACAAGGTGCAGACATGACTGATGCATAATACAGCCTCGCCTTTTCCTATGCTTAGCTTACTGCGCGTCTCCATGAGAGTGCAGCGTCATTGATTTTCTGTCAGGCTGATCTAGCAGGAAAACATGAAGGCGTGAGAAGCCGTGCAGCCGTCACACACACACACAGAGCCCTCCTCTGTCTTTTTGCTTTCCCATCCTTCTGTCTGTCTGTCTGTCTGCCTGCCTGCATACATGTGTGATCGGTCTGTCTGTCTGCCTGTCAGTCAGATGGTTGGTGGTTCTGCAGCATGATACCTCCAGCATGGCACTAAGAGGCAGGCTTTAAAAGGTACCCACCCATGCTGAGAGCACTCTGCTTTGGATGTCCGTCAAAAACACATTTTCTTCAAACATGTCTGCTCGTCAGACATACACACATGCCGTCCTGGCAGTCTTTGTTCATATCTTTTTCAATCCCTTTATCATATATTTACACAAAACGTGATGCCTTCTTCCTTCCATATTTAGTCTGTATGACCCTAAATGTTAGAGGTCACCGCCAGTGCTGCACTCTCACTGTGCTGTTAGGACAGATTATCGGCTTTCTATTGTTTGCGAGACATAGGAATAAGAAAGTAAATCACCATTGATACCATGGTTTATTATCTTGTGTGTTTCAGGCCGTAGATAACATAACATCACATTTTTTTTTACTATCTATAGTGCACAATATTTAATTAAATCACCCAGAAAGGACACATGGTTTACACCGGATGGCCAGAGCAGCACATCTGAGTGCATGGGCCTGATGTCATCTGATGATGGGCACTGAAATAACCACACGACGTCTGTGTTAGGAGATAGGATGGGTGTGTGGTGGCTCTATCCCTACAGAGTCAGAGATCTATGACCCCTTCCTGGCGTTGTCCCCCGTGATCAAATGTGGTTACATTTTCAGTCATGGTTAAGCTTAAGCCTCAGGTGAAGACCATTATGTGATTAAAAAAAATATAACTTTAAATTCCTATATTTAAAAGGGAAAGCTTAACAATTTACCACTACCATTTTCTATGAACATGACTTCCTTTACATTACTCAAGGCTACATTAGTTTTTGTCTTGTGTGGTTAAGGTTACACGTTTGGTTAAGGTTAAAGATGATGGTTTGGTTTAAACGGACACTTTCATAATATAAGACCATTTACTACACTGCAAAATGTTCCCATCTGTCAAAACCATTTTCAGCCACCTGTGACATGCGGACAGCATGTCCAGGGGTCATTTTGTAGGACTGAAAATATCAACCTCCTATGAAGTTTTTCCTGTGATGACAGCTGATGATGCACCGTGATGGCCTGTTCCAAACCATAGGTCCCTGTTGGGCTAAATGGAATCAGTCTAGATAGTACATACTTTCTTCTCCTGTCTCAAAATTTGCACAATTATAGATTTTCTTAAGAAAAAATGTACAAATGCCATTAGTGATTGAGCTATTGTTATGACTTTTTTTTGTCAAATCCAGTCCTTTTTTTCTAGTAGATATGGAGCTTGTGGCATTATTGGATATGTCTGCTCAAAGTCTTGGATACACGCTGGCGTTGCAACCTTTATATCCAGTATGTAACTCAATTTATAGTGTGTAAAGTGTATGTAAATGTATGTCATGTGATAGAAATGATTGGATGATTGGAAGACAGCAGCAGTTAGATGCTTTAATTTGTGCTTTGGTAAGCTTTAGTTTCTCAGGGGCTCTATAATGGGATGCATCAATGCTGATCATAAATAAGAGCAGTTTCGGTGCTTCAGTACTAATGGGAAATCACTATTCTGCCAAATAGCATCACTTTCAGGTGATGGCGCTACATAAAATTCCATCCCTTTGCAAAACCTCAGCAATCTCAGACTTCAGGGTATAAACGAAGACATCAAAAACATCCGAACCTACTTGTTTTCAAGCACCAATGTCAGAACACAACATACTGTGATTCGATTGGTTAATAATTGTTCAAAGAAAACCACTTTAAAGGCTTCTCTCCGCTTCTCCGTTTCATCTATTATTCATATATTTTCTAATGGCTCTCCTGTTTATGTTATTTAGCTCTGAAATATATGGGTCACTACAAGTTGGGCTGAAAAAAAAAAAAACACTGTTGCCCTATCTTGAATTCCTCAAAGCCACAAGGAGGCTTTGAATGAGTGGATGAGAGTCATTGAGTCATCAAACCACAAACTGCCCCTGCCTCAGCCTCAACAGGAAACAATGTGTCTTTAATCAGTGTTTATAGCCATTTGTCATATGAAACAAATGAATTAATTGTTTTTTTTTATTCGTTGATTCTCGGAACAGGATTGTTAAAGAGCTTTGGTGACTACACTGAGTCAAATCTTATGCAATCAAGGCCAGACCAAACCAGGCTTCTCATTTTTTTTTCTTTTTATAGAGCCAGTACAGCATGTATGAATCCAATGTGATCCATAACATTTGGCCACTTCTCTGGTGTTCTGTGATATACTGTATATACAACATTCGATTAAAGTCATTTCATCTGTAACCTCTTGGAACAGGAGTAGGAATTTAAATCCGGTTGTATATGAAGCTCTATACCATACAGGTCATAACATTGCCCTTGTTTTCAATATTGAAAACACAGGTGTTTGAACACAGCTGGGGGTAGTACATAGCCCCTTATGATGTCAGAAGGGGATGCAAGCAGAAACTGGGATAAACTTTGTCATTTATTTGCATGGTTTAAGCAAAACCACTTGGTTACAGGCAGATTGATAAATAGTGTTATGTTGTATTTATCTCCAGGGAGATTCGGGGTTGGTCCCCAGAGCTGTTTGAAGCACTACAAGAGGCACAGGGGCTCAATGAAATGAGTACACATATCATACAGCCACAATACAATACGTAGAAGTTCTGGGAGATGATGAATTGAGGATTTCTGTGACAGAATGACTTGGTTAAGGTTGGGAAAAGGTCCCTGTTAGGGTTCAAATATTTTACATGCAAACCATGCCTCATTACAACAAGCTTGTCAGCCGTTTTTTGTAATATAGCATAAACACTGGTGGTGGCAATAAGCCTTAAAATTGTTGTTATTCTGTTATCATGTTGAATTAGTGTAAAAAGTGGATTGATAGTGTATTGATGGTGACCTTTAAGTCACTTTTACTTAATGTTGCCTACAAGACTTGTATATGGGAGACAAGTCAGTGGAGCAGTAGGAGGTTGAACAACTTCTGCATATCGACGTTTATCACATGGTGTCTTCCTTCGCTTGTGGAATTTTAGCCCTTTCAGACGAGAGCTGATCTAAAGTGCTGCTGTGTGCCGATGTCAGCATGTTGAATCCAGGCTGCTAAGAAAGAACTTTTTCTTCCTCTTTCCCATCACCTTCCCGCTTTCCCCCCTTCCTCTTTTTCTCCTCAGAAGGTCCTCCACCCAAGGAAGCTGGTTCCCTTTGTGTGCATGTTGTGTTTTCATGTGTGTGTTATTTAGTTGCCTGCCAGTGTGTTTATCCCTGGAGGCACACACTCGCACAGGTCACAGACAGGTAATATGTTAAGATGAGGTCATGTTCACGGTCAGCATACTGCATAGAGCAAAGGACGGTGGGTAATTTCTTGATGTATTTGTGTTGGATGTAATACATACAGTATTGGATCAGCTGGATCAGCACTTCTTGATTGTAGAAAAATAGTTTTTATGATTTTTTTTGAATATGTTTGTAGTCATCACAGTTGTGTTTTACTTTTTTTTTTTCAATTTGAAGTTTTTAATTTTGAATTTAACCAAAAAGTAGGATGCAAAGGACTTCTATTGATTTAATTGTTTAATATATTGTGATAGATTTCGGCTTGGAAATTGTGATGCACATTTAATTTCAGACACTTTATTAAATAATGACAGTGTTTCAAGAAAATCGTCTAGACGTTTCTAGACTACACAATCCTTCTATAAAACAATGTAATAAGCATTGTCTGTGCATAGATGCCCCCCTCAGAGTAAAGGCCTCATCTCTTGTGGGAACCTTGAAACTAAGCATCGGCTTTGCTTATATTTTCTGGCCATACATGTTTCACATCATTGCGTGTTTCCCACCATTCCTCACATGTGGCTTAGTCCCACATGTCCACAGACATCATATATCCTAGCATTGATTTTGTGAGAAATCTGTGACACATATCTGCATTACATTTATAATATCTTGCAAAATACGGAGTGCAGACAAACTACGTCGTTTGGTGGTTTAATGTGCTTGCGGTTCAGTGAATACAGCACAATTTCTCTCCTCATTAAAGTAGTAAACCAACAAGAAACAATAACAAACAGGGAAAATTACTGGGATTGGTCAGAATCCTCTTAGAGACTGGCCATTGTGGCTCATCCAGACCCTGACCCTTTTTAAAATGCCTGTGACAATTATGTCCCATGACTCTGGGCCATGCTGTAGAACTGAAGATGCTCTGTGGGAGCGTATCATTAGTCCAATCTGTGGTGTGTTTGTGTCTGTGTGGTCCAAAGGGAACTTCCCACCGCAGAGCTGTTGTTTAAAACTTCAGGCCCGGTTTGCGTGTCAACAGAAAAAAAGACTCTCATCTTGTATATTCATGCACCAATCCATATAGACAGCAGAGAATGAAAGGCACAGGTGATGAATTTGTGTGATTGTTTAGTGATCCAAGGAATTTAAACAGGAGCTGTGTGTCTGTATGAATTTCCTTAATTCCACTAATAGCATTGTCCAATAAAATTAATTGATTTTGTCGTAATAAAAGCTGTTGTTTGAGGATACATTGACCTTGATATTCCATAAGTGTCCTTGTCAAGAATTTCTCCAGCAAATTGAATCATGGCTGAAAGTCATATCATATATATGACAGTTGCATAGTTTTGTCAGGAAGCAGTGCTGAACGTAGGTCATGCAGGGATATTGGACGCCACAGCTGATTCTGACCTTGAAAATTCTGCAGAAACAAGAGCATGAAAACATTCAAGGTACCAACGTGCCAGCTGAATCACAGTGCACATAAAGGAGCATCTCCCTCGTTAGAGCTCGTTAAAATCTCTGAGGTCGTCAGGGCCCCGAGGCTCGTTAGGGCCGGTGGAGATGAATGGGGAGAGGGATGAAGGGGTGTGTGTGTGTGTGTGTGTGTGTGTGTGTGGTGGTGGTGGTGGTGGGGGGGTTAGGGAGAGGGGTGGAGGGCTGCTTGGGAGCCGGCCAAGACGGCCTCACTCAGTAAACCCTTTGTCAGGCCTGTCAAAGCCTTCTCATCACACTCAGCTGTTCACTGTAAAACACACTGATCATTATGAACAGGCCAGAGACAGAGAATAACAATGAGTGTGGCGAATCAATATTCTCAAAAGGAATGAAAAAAAGTTGTTTTCATCCATCAGGCTATGGGATGTATGATATGACTGTGGTATAGTACAGAATTTATTCAGTGCTATATGACACCGTTTCCATTCTGCACACTGCACAAGTGTGAATAGTAAAAATTTGAATGCAGCATTTGCATTCAAGCATAAAGATAATATGAATGATAATTTGGCACCCTTCTCCATCAGCTCCTGTATTCACCATACGGTACAGCTCTACACTGCTTCCCGTCCTGTGTCTGAATGAAGCCTTGCTCTTCTAAATAAGCAAGTCTTGATTGGCAAGTCAATAAGTTACCTAAGTAGGATGTTGTAGATTAGCGTGAATGTTGGCTTATTTCAAAATTTGTCAACAATAATAATGACGATTATTCATAGTGTTTGGACCTAATCTTCTCAACCAGAGACCCAGATTAAGGCCTCATCTGGTATCCTCAATTTTTTGTCAAAAACATCATGGTGTTGGTTTCTGTTGCCATGGTTACAGACTCCACCCCTACAAAAATTTGATTATCTTCTTGTAAAAGCATGATCAACATAGTCTGGTGGCATACCAGATACCTAATCATACAGCTGAGTCATGTCCATTGTATCAGATGTTAAAATTCTACACTACATCACATGCTGTGTGATGCTTTCAGTGGGAGTGACACTCTTAAGCCTCATTTCCACCAAGCAGTACAGTGTAGTACAGCTCGGTTTGGAAAGGTTTGGTGCAGTTCGGTACAGTTTGTGTACCTACTGCACAGTCTCTTGATGTCAATCTCAAGTCAGTGGTTGATATTTAAAAATGGTCACCCTTGTGTTTGTATTGTAGATGTTATGTCACGTGCACAGTGACAACAGTTCTCAGCCAGTTGAACAGCAAGGGGGCGTGTCTCTAAACCGTACCACAAACCCCAACAGAAGGCTGCTGAAAACCAATACAGTTCGGTACGCTTATTTGGGTACGCTTCAGAAGTTTTTACCATGGAAACACAACTACTGAACTGAGCTGAACTGTACCGTACTGCTTGGTGGAAATGAGGCTATAGTATCCACAGTTTGATGACATTCTATGTAACATATTGTAACAAAATTCATGATGGTTGTAAAGGGAATAGTTCTCTCTTGGTTCAAAACATCAAAGCAGTGGCAAATGGGACATCAACAAAACATTTAAAAAAATATTGTGCATGTATGTAAGTGCATAGGAGCATATCCGTTATATTTGGTATCCTGTTGCAGTATTTGACTGACCAGCCTCAAGAATATCCATTTACTGGCATTTTTGTCTGCACTTTTTATTCTTCATTTGAATTCCACTGTCCTCAAAAATAATCGCTTATATTGTCGGTTGATGTAAATATAAGCAATATCATCTGTCTGTGTGTCTGCCATTATGGTTCCTCCCCTTGTCTGTGTTTTTCTGCACACATATCTCTTGGTGCTTGGGGTCGCATTAACCGTCGCCGTCACTTACACTAAGTGTCCTGACGGACGCACCTTGAGTGTGCATCACGCGATTGGAGTGGTGCAGAAAATAATGACTTTCAGCTCAGCAAAGGAGCAGCTAAGAGCCCGGATGATTGATGCCTGCTTATGAAGATACCGTCCAATGAATGACAATGTACCTCAGTCACGTCTATCGCTACGCCATCTGTTTTAGCGCTCCACATTTCATTTCATGACTGAATGTTGTGCTTGAGAGATATTTATAGGTGAAATTGGAGCTTTGCATGTACAGGAAATGCTCCTGCACAGTGGTTGTTTGGCATATTACATGACATTCATCAGCACAGTTCCAACCAGAACATGGTGCAGACATCCTAGATGTTTAACTGATAGGGCGTCTATGATCTCCGGCCCGGCAGCGCAGTGACACAACAACACACAGATGGTTTCCTCTTTCCCCCCTCATCGCTGTGTTTAGATTGGAATTAGCTGGCGCACTTCATCAATTATGCAGCGGAGCAGCCTCTGTCTCATCATCCTCATGCTGATTTTTTTTTTCTCCCCTTTGAAACGAACTGCCATCCGCTGTGGCAGCAGGAAGTGGAGGGAATCAAGAACATAATGAAGCACATATTCAGAGTGTTTACAGACGATATGATTGAAATTTCACTTACTACATCTGTTTTGTGTCCAGCATTTAATCTTAACTGAAACCATAAAAATAGCATAACACTATGATTGATGTGATTAGAGCAAAGTAAACCTACTATGCAAATAAATGAATCATCTGCTTGGTTAAAACATTTCCACATCCAGAAACAACTCATCATTGTATAGTAGTTACAACACGATGTGTTTAAATAGTGGCTGCATTCTTGGCCTTTGCTGTGAAAATTCACGGGAATGATGTGGTTGCATGCACACAGATGGTAGTCCAAAACATTATTGATCATATTTATTGTGTACTACAGTGCAATGTCAGTCATGACAGCCAGCATGAGTATTCGGGATACACCAAATATATTTATTATTCTATTGTACTCAATGTCAAATATGATCTAAAAACTTTCAAATGAGTAGGAACCTTGTGCATTGGTCAAGGCCCATTGACCCTTGGCATACATAGATGAAAAAGATCTTATTTAAGGATGGCAACTCTCAGTCCCTACCATCATTTAGTGCAAGAGAGTACAGTAAGAGTTAAACATCCATCACTAACCCTAAAAAAAAAAAGAGTTTGATCCTCGTTTTGAACACTCACAGTCAGCCGATTATGCATATGAAGCACTGTGAAATTAGCCTCTTTTGTTTGGTCCCTGCATTTCTCTTTTAATGTGTGAATTGGCTCGATTATACAAAAAAAAAAAAAAAAAAAGCTAATCCTTCCATCCCTCTCTGCCTGCCTCCGCCCATTCTCTCCCTCTCTCCCCTCTGTCTCTCTTGCTGGATTTCCTCTGTTTTTCTGTCTTTCTGTGGGGGGAAACAAAGGGAACAAAAGAACGAGAGGAGACAGTAAGCTTCTCCATCCACTGTAGTGAGTGCTGGAGAGTGGAGCTCTCAATAGAATGGCTGGGCAGACTGGGTGGACTGGTGCTATGAGAACTAGGCCAGAGGACTGTTGACAGCACCCCCAGAGTCAGAACCAGATGGAATGAAGGATTACTGGAAGAAAGAAAGGGGAAAATAGTCAATATATTGCTCCATATTAGGGATTATTATTGGCTGGATAATAAAGTAGATGGGAGGGTCTCTGTGGATTGTCAGATTTAAAATTGGGATCAAGTGGAGGGTAAAGCATAGTTTACCTACAGAGATTATAGAAACACAAAAAGAGCAAGGCAGTTGAAGCATTGTGCGCTCACAGATTCACCTCGAGTCTCAATGATATGCCTTGTTATCATCTTGTTACGTTGGTTTGCATTGAACACAACATACGCTGTGAAATGCTCAGACTTAATTGGCATTGTGTGTTGTTGTTTTGACCTAAACAGTCAGCAGAGGGAATGATGTATCTTGTTTGTTATCCATTTAGCTATGTGTATAAGAAGTCAGTGGCCACATGATTAGACCTGTTTGAATCACCGAACAAATATGTATAGGGCATGATTTTATTTTTTTATACCTGTCCTACTGAGAATTTAACTTTAAATTGTACTGAACTGAGTTAATAAACTTGTATTATAGAAGGAATGGCAACACAGAGCAG
>JAVQJX010164564.1:0-11142 GCA_036025115.1 Ambassis agassizii
TGGTTCCATATTCTTGCTTTTGAAGTGCTCAGGGTGAGAAGAACACTCTCATTGTGTATGTAAGCAGTTTAGAAAATTAGAGCAGAAAAAACATGCAGTCATATAATGAAAAAGGAAAGAGAGTGTGAGGTTTGAATTGACATTTTCTTTTGGCAGCTGACGAGCCCACACGCTGAGAGTTCATTAAGTGATCTATCTATTGAACATGTTAATTAGAGGCGTCTGAAATAGTCTCTGTGTTGGTGGCAGACGAATGTTGTCAATAAGGAGGACGGTGTCTGGGAGCACTACATTAGGCTTTCACACTCAGCATGTGTTCTTCTAACAAGTGATTTCATTTAGCCCACCATGATACAACATATTAGTTCTTTTTTTGTCACTCTGAACTGCCACAATTTCCCCACTTTGAGATCAGTGTTTGCCCTTTGTCCAGCAAAATGAAAGTGAATCCACTCAGTTTGGAAGTTAGTTTAAAAATGACAAGACCAAATTAAATCTCCAAACAGTCATGGCTGCCTCCACTCTTCCAGGACTGTGCTGCTGTCAGCTGACAGTCAGAGTAGAAATGTGATTAAGATTGGTCCAGTGTAGATGCTCAGACACACTCACCACAGCTGCATGTTGCAGTTTGGAGATACTGCTGACTGCATCTGCTCTCTCTCCTGCTCGCTGTGTGACTGCAGGTGAGCGGCAGCATGGCACAGATGGGTTTGTTGTTTAGTATGCAGGCAGCGCTGACAGATTGTAGAAATAGCAAACTGTGTTTTTTCTCTGATGCTCTGTGGAAAATTGTCAGCAAGAATCTGGCAACAGGATATTGCTATAATATACATACAGTGACGGCCTCTGTGTTGGCAAACTGTCTGTGCCTGATGTGCATATGAATGAGATGAACCATGAACCTGCACAGAGATGAATTAATGAAAGAAAATCATACAAACATTTGAACATACTAATCTGGTTGCACCAACAGATATTGCATATATATTACATTTTTAGTACAATTTTTAGATATTGAAATGAATAGAAAAAGCTCTTAGCATCAATGTTAAAACATTCATTTTTCAAATAGGTGGAAACGGTCCAACCACTGTTAAGTTGTGCTTTTTCTCCTTATCCAGTGTGTGTCTTGGGCTTTCCAGGGCCTCCTCTCCCTCCCCAGGAGGTGCAGGTTCAGTGTGGTCAGACACCCGGGGTCTTGCAGGTCAGATGGAAACCGCCACCTTTGACGCCTTCAGGAACCTCCAATGGGGCCAGTGTGATTGGCTATGCCGTGTGCACAAAGGGACAAAAGGTACTATTTTTTCTTTTCCTTAAGCCTTATAATACAGATCTTTAAAGAGACAGTCTTTGATTTTAATCTGTGTTGATTTCTGAGTAGTGCTCTATTGCCACCTCCTGGAGAAATGATTAATTGCTGATATTCAGCTACATTGAATCACTTTTTTTTCCCTCCAAAAAACGTAATTAAAATTGCCAGTGTATGAAATGGTGTACGTTTGCATTGAGGTTATTATGCTGATATTCTGAACTCCCCTTTGCTAATGACTCTTGTTCCTTTGTGAACACAGATAGCAGAGGTCTTATACCCCACAGCAGACTATGTGACGGTGGACTTAAACCGGATTCAGTGTCTGGAAGCCAGGGAAGTCATTGTAAGGACGTTATCGACACAAGGAGAGTCCCAGGACTCACCTGTGGCCCTCATCCCGCACAATCTGTTGGGCTCTCCACGCTTGTCCCACAGAACCACAGCACCTCCCCATTCCATGTCCCACCCTCAACCCCATCCAGTACACTCGCAAACCCACCCCCCTTACCCGTCAACGTACCCTCCGAACCACCCCCAGCCCCAGGTGCAGCCTCTTCCCCGATCGCAGCCCCACACGTTGCCCCATGCACAGCCACACACGCAGCCCATCCGCCACCCTCCGCCTCATCCCCAGCCTCACTTTCAGCGCCACCCCATGCCCAAGTCCAAACCATTAGTAAGTGCCAGAGAGTCAGAAACCAAAGAGCATGAGGTGGGTCTGCGGCAAGCCCAGCCCTGGGAGCGCTCCCCGTCTCCTCTGCCTCCCATGCATGGATCCAACCTGGAGCCGCCACACTTCCAGCCACGACGATCACCTTCTCCTCAAAGGATCCTACCGCAACCTCAGGGAGTCCCCATCCCCAACACCATCGCCAAGGCCATGGCCAGGGAAGCTGCCCAGAGGGTGTTTGCTGAGGGTAACCGGGTGGGTGAGGACACTTAGCACATAGTATTATGACTTCAATTGCAGTATGCTTAATCTGAAATGTCTCATCTCAGGTTGAGAAAAGGAATATCTTTAGCGAGAGAGGTGGTGTCTTGCATCCACTCAACTCTGATGAGGAGGAGGATGGCTATGACTCTCCTCATGCGAGGAGGAGAGGAGCCTCAGTGGATGAATTCCTCAGAGGCTCAGAGCTGGGCAGACAGGTACATTAAGGGAATTCAGTGTCTACATCTGCTGTTTATAGCAATTATACATTTACATACATGAAAGCATACTAACTATATACAGCACATGCAGTATTAGGGACTTTTTTATAGGTCAACATTAGCAACTTTGATTTTCTAGAAAGTCACTGAATGTTGGAATTAATGGTCCAGTTATCCAGTCTCTGTTGTCCAGCTTCCTTTCAACGTTCTTGTCTTATTCCCTCAGCACCATCATCATCATCACCAGTACAGCCACAGTGAGGAGTACCACACAGAGAGCAGCCGGGGCTCTGACCTCTCCGACATAATGGAAGAGGATGAGGAAGATCTTTACTCTGAGATGCAGCTGGAAGAGGGCCGCAGGCGCAGTATCAACTCTCACAACACTCTTAAGGTATGTACTTATCTGTACACCTTCAGTTTGTAGTGGCCAAGGAGCGGTTGGAGGAAGGAGGGGAGAAGGTTAGTGAGAGGGAGGGAAGAACCTGCCATCTCTCTCAAGCTCTTAGAAGCAGTCCCATCGTGACTTTGCCCGGCTGAACTACCATGCCTTTGTGCTAAACTGAATCAGCCCATCCACCCCAACCTTGCTCCTCCACCTCCGCCCCCACCAGCGCTGCTTTATTCATTTCAGGCTGAGCTCACGGGAATGGCTGTGTATACAAACAGCTATACGAGATGCATGTGAGAGGGGAAGACTGTAAACTATAAAACAGTTTGTATTGCATTTTGATGCTTTTTATACTGCACTACAGTCAAATGTTTGAAAATGAAATCGAAGTCTAAATATTAATATGCTGTACTGTATCAAAGGGTCATGGCATATCAGGTGCATAAGGGAATCTCATTTAAGTGAGTACTTAAATGGAATATTCACTTTTGTTTATGTCGGTCTTGTGTTTAATTTTTAATGTTACTGTCGGTACATAATCTTGTCTTCATTTGGTCTGTCAGTGGGGATGTGTGGACGTGAGATCTGCCATCATGATGACAATTTATGAAAGCCAGAGGCTTTTTGACCGTCTGGATTGCAGAATAAGTCAGTAAATCATTGAGGTCATGTCTGTTTGTGTTTGTACAGTAATGTGGTGTTCTTCTCGGCGGGTGTACAATGGTGTATTAACTCTTTTATACACCAGCATGGCATCTCCTTATTGTCATCACCATCAAAATCAATGTTGGCATCTTCCATAAATGTCTGTAATAATATTGGATGTATTGGAATTTTAATTTGATATTGATGAAGAAATATTGACAGATTTTTGCTATTGTCCTTCCACATAGAAAGAAGTGTGCCTGCAGTGGCTGATTCTTCTCCTCACTCAATTTCAAGTGGCTTTATTAAAGATTCATTTGTTCATTTCATCTCTCACACGTGGCATTAAGCCTGCCACTTACTGTTTGTTTGGATATTTTCACTCCATCTTTGAGGCTTGACAGATTCCTGTTTGGAGCATGCCATTTCCTCTTCACGGAATGAGACTGCATGTCTTACTACATTGCCACAAATAACTAATTCTGTCTTTATTTTGTCTTTCCCCCCCATTTGTTCTATTCACATACTGTGTTGTTTCCTGCCTGTTCTAAAACCTCCAAAAAAACTTTTTCACAAATACACTAACTGAACCTTTTGAATTGAACTGACTGTCAATGAACAATGATATTACTGGACGTTGCCTCCTTGTTCATGATGAAGGCATATTACAAGCGGCAGGACTTAGCTGAGGAAAGAGACTGCTGGGATCTCCAGAGGGAGGTGGTGAAGCAGAAGTCGCTCCGCAGCAAACGTCTCCACAGCATCCCTGAGGTGGCTGAGGAAGAGTCAGACAGCGTGGACAGCATGGGCCAGCACCTGTGCTTTGAAGATGGTGGACGTCCGGGTACGCCACACACTCAGCGGAGGATGTACCCCCAGGATGCTCACATGCGCAACCATCTTGGCCCGAGCAAGACCTCTCGCCTGCAGCGCCAGCGCTCCTCCCCACGCTTCACTGACAGCCGCTACTGCTACAACTCAGACGACCGCATCTTGGGACGACCCAACCGCCAGAACACCAAGAGTCCTGACAGTGGTTTGGACTGTGGCAGTGAGGAAGAAGGTTCTCTAGGACGGGGACATCGAGGGTACTATGCTCATGGGAGCCCCATGCGGGGGCCTGTACGCGTCATCCACTGTGAAGGGCCAATAGAAAAGCGGGCGCTGGCCATGGGACGTAAAAGAACTCTCACTCGCCAGTGCAGCGTGGAGGAGGAGTTCTCTGACATCCCACTGACTGCATCCAAGTCGGTACACACGGGTGATTTTAGGAACAGGGAGCACTTTGGGCCTGGTCGGGAGGCCGGGTCGCGAAACTACTCCAGGGAAGGGGCCCTGAGCGAGGGCAGGCTGAACGAGCTGGACAGGGTCTATTACAGCCCCCACAGGGAGGCTAGGGCCCAGTCATTGTCCAGGCTCAACCGGGACCAGGCGCTGGTGTGTGATTCAGACTTTCTGCTGTACTATCCATCAGCAAGCTGCAGCCATTCTGTTTTCTTAATGTTGTCTTGTTTTTGTTCCGATAACCCCCCTTCCTTTCATTTGGTATTTATTTTCTCATTCTTGACAAGTTATCACATGTCCATGGTTGGTCTGATTTGATGTTTTATTTTTGTGAATTACTTTGCTTGTATTGAGAATGTTAGGTGGATAGTTAAGGCTTTCAATTACCTAAAGGCCATTTAACAAAGTTTTGATTTCTCATGTCTTTTGAGGGGAAAGGCTCCATATAGAGGACAGTGTGTGCAGGGCATGGGGATGTGCTGCTCCTGTCTTCCTTGCCTGTGTCTCCTCTGCTGGCTTCATGTGTTGCTCCATGCCCTCTAAAGCTGCAGCTCATGGCACTCCACCCTATGTTTGGAGCTTTATTTCAACATCTCCTGCCTTCCATTTTTATGAAAAACAAAACAACAAATTAGGTCAAATCAAGACTTAAGCAGCCTGCAGGGCATTCATGTAGCCTTCATCTCATGTGCATCATCACTCGCTTGTTTCAGCCATAAAAAACAAAATTGATCACAACATTTATTAAATGTTCTGATTGTCATAAGCCAAAGCCTCAGGCTGAAGTGTTAACGGCTTTGTTCATCCAACCTCATCCTCATTTTTGATCATACTAACCTTCCACTTTTTCTTCTCCTCATCCACACCATCTTCATCCATCATTTGTCTTCTGCTGCCATGTGCTTTGCTTTTCTCATCAAGGAGCTGACATGCACAGAACAAAACAAAGCAAACAAATGGTCTTTAGCTAAAACATCTGACCCCTTTCTGAACCCCAGTCATGTTGTTGTGTTGGGGGTTCATTTGATTTACTTGTTTTGATGGTTTCATTATTGTTTCCTTTTTTTACTATTATTTTGCCTCCCTAAGGACAAATGGAAGCCACATCATTTGCTCTTATGGCTTGTTAGTTGTTTTAACAGGATTGTGGGATTCTTTTATGTGTTTGCTTGTCTTCACATTGCAGGTGTTTTGTCATTCTAACCTCTCATCTGTTGTTTTTTTTTTTTTTTTACTCTAAAGATCATTGGGAACTCACCGTCACATGGAAATGCTGATCGTCTGGACCACTCAGGGAGGAGGCCGGTTCACATCGGCACCCCCCCTCAGAGACGACCCATCCCATCCATTGGTTAGTGAGGTCAACACATGAGGATCACCACCTGCAGGGCCACTGATGTTTGTGCTAATTATACCATGTGTTTCCCCATATGAGCTGAGCTGTACACCCCACCCCTCCCATAGAGCTTAAACACCTACATAGACCCTTTTTGTGGGGTGTTTGTACACCCCTGTAGCTGTCCATCCTCATGAGCTGGATTCGCCAAATGTTCACACGCAGCTTTGATGGAAAGTTATCTCAGACACACACCCCTTTATGTCTGTGTTCACTTGCGGGTTAACATGTTTACATGACTACCCGATCAGACCTCCCTGCAACAGTACAAGCATTGCTGTTTTACACCCAGTGACTCCAGAGTGAAACCTGTTGCCTTGTATGCCCCTTCCACACCTCAGGGCAACCTCGTCATCCTACTGTCTCAAGCATGAATGAATGGGCCATGGAACAGAGCGAAGTGTGTGTGTGTGTGTGGGGGATCTCTGACTATTGTGATTGGTGTCTTCTGTAGAGATCACCATGGACAGTAACAGTGAGGGGAGTGAGGGGAACCTCTCACCCGTCAAGGAGGATGTTTACTATGGCAGTGTAGCTCGGCGCAGGATATGGCGATCTATGTCCTCAGAGGATCAATATGGTATGTGGTGCAGCTTCTCTCCAAGATGACAGGTCACCATTAAAAAAAGGCAAAGAGTCCTTGTTGAACACATGCAGTGATATCACAGTGATCTGTGTTCTGTGCTGGACAGTTCAGCAGCTTTGTTTAGTTTAGCTCAGCTTAGCTGAATAAAGCTGACGGGGGAAGACAACTGGCCACTTTTCCCGTTGCTGGAGAATGAAAATCCCTTCCCTGTATGCACTCCTACACCTTCAATCCCAAGAAACCCCAACTCACCCACTCTTTCCATTCACTCTCCATATATCAGGAATCTCCCTATAAGCAACTGCAACTTAGCCTGGTCTCTTAATCCTTCCCTCCTCCTTTTTCCTTCTCCTCCTCCTTTTAGCAGATATAGTAGCTAGTTTCCTTTGCTAATCTTGCATGCCCTGTTTTCAACACAGTGAGAAGGAAAGACACATTACTGGATGAATTGCCTTGTTGGTATCACTTGGTTGCACTCTCATAACCTCTGCCGCCATCAAAAATTTGTACACTATACACTTTTTTTTTTTTTTTAACAAACAGTTGATAGTTGTTGCAATTTTCTCTGAGCCATTATTCAGATTGCCATTGAAACATTTAACATGGAGATCCATGAGAAGCATGGGGAACTGATATCAGGTTCATCCCTTCCCCCTCACTGTCCCTGATATCTGCGTGGCCAGAAACTTCTGTGCCATTTGATGTGTTATCTCCTGTGCGAACGTGCCACCTTTGACACTTTTGGTTTTTTGTTGTTGTTGTTGCTGCATATTGTTTCCAGATGTGGCCTCCAAGCATGATATTTGATATAGGAATGCTCCCCTTGTTATGCCTGATCCTGGGAAAGCATGCATGTTAACCAGCCTCTGTGAGATAAGGCAGTGAAACAGCAATGAAACTTAGTGCAGTGTCACTCGTGTCATCCTGGTGTGATTCCCTTGCATCCTGGTGTCATTCCCTTGCACCCCCACCCCCACCCCAACCACTCCCTGAAAACTGCTTGATATGTGTCTGTGCTGTGATGTGTACTGTGACAGTTGGTAACTGACATGGCAGCAAGCAGAGATGTGTGAACAAAGAACCCTGCTGTACAATATTTATACTGTAAAAGCTTCTTTTGCACATCATAACCAATTAAAACGTAATACTATATTTATTGTATACGGCCTTTGGCTCTTTTTTCACACATGCATCTCATCACCCTCTCCCCTGTCAGCTCTAACAAAGAGACATATTCTGCTTTCATTGCCTCTACAGCCAGCGTGGCTGTTTAAGGCTGGTAGTAGCAGCAGAGGCCTCCTCTATGTTTCAGACGGCTATGGCGGGCGCAGACACGGCCGGGGACGACGATCTCCAGATTACTACGAAGAGTCAGACCCAGAGGAGATGACCCGTGTTTTTGTGGCTCTGTTTGACTATGACCCCCTGTCCATGTCTCCGAACCCCGATGCTGCTGATGAGGAGCTGCCATTCAAGGAGGGCCAAATCATCAAGGTACTGATACTAACACATACACAAAGCACTGACGAAGCTGTGTAAGACCACAAAACAAAAGAATCCTTCAATGACACATTGTTTTTTGTTGCTCAGGTGTTTGGGAATAAGGACAAGGATGGCTTCTACAGAGCGGAGATCCGTGACCGAGCAGGTCTCATTCCCTGTAATATGGTTTCTGAGATCCAAACAGAGGATGATGAAATGATGGGCCAGCTCCTTAAACAGGGTTTCCTTCCACTCAACACTCCTGTGGAGAAGTTAGGTGAGACTTTTTTTCTTCTTTTGTTTTTTATGACCTCTGTGTATATCTGGCCAACTATAAATGCTGTACTGACTCGGCTTCTGCTGTCCTCTACCTCCCACTTAATTGTGTTTTTCTGCTTTCCTGTGAAGTGAACTGTGACCGTTTCAAAGATGGCCGCTCAATAAATCGCAGGTCCAGAAAATCCAAGAGAGGTCTGTGTTCTGCTCTATGCTTCATTCTTTTTCACTCTTTACTTGCACTAAGCTTACTAACATGAACAGAAAATGTATTAAAACACAGATAATTACTTTCTCACCATGGATTACTTTTTTTCTGTCTGTATTTCTTTATTTTTTCCCGTCTTCGCAGAAAGAAACAGGCGGAGCGGGCGTCAGCATCCGATGTCAACACGGAGGATGGTGGCGCTGTATGACTATGACCCTCGGGAAAGCTCCCCTAACGTTGATGTTGAGGTACTGCCCTCCACAATAACTCCACCAATCTGGCTCAATCATCATGTTAACAGAAGCATAAAAATAATAACAATAAAAGTTAAAATATAAAGAAAGAAGTAGTTCAATAATATTATAAGTCTTGACACAATATACACCCACGAGTATGTAGGAGGAGTTCACTCTGTGTTAGGTAGTGGATGGAAAGCATAGTCCCCCACTGTTCTTATTATTTTGGCCACTTGCCCCCCCCCTACCTCCCACTGATTTCACTTACTGTCACCTTTCTATTGACTCTGCGACACAGTATGAAGGCAACAGGCTGAATGAGGAGGTGAGTGAGGGTGAGGAGGGTACGGTACTGTCTTCTTTGTGTGTGTTTAACCCCCACCCCCACCCTTGTCGGAGTGCAAAGGAGGAGGTGGGCTTTCGGATGACAGGCTACGGCCCTCTGTCCTTGGTGGTCATGAAAATCAGCCCCTCCCCCGTACATTGCCTGAGTCAGCATCCTCCCTTACTCGGTTTGGTCTTTTATGTTGACCTCTCTCTCTCTCTGTCTTTCTCTCTCTCTCTCTCTCCTATATATTGTACATGCGCACTGTTTGGTTTGTGTGTTTTTGGAGACTCTCTTAAAGGAGAGATGTGCCCGGTGTGTTGCACTCCTGTCTTCAAAGTTACAATATTTGATGCATTTACAGTTGGAAACAGTCCACCTGCAGAGACTGAACTGACACTTTTGTTTAAGATGCATCACATTGGTTTGGAGAAGGAAGCACAACATTTCAAACTCATCAAACCCCACCAGATTTGATGTTTTTCTGCACTTGAACTGCTCTAAAACAATAACTAAAGTGAGGCAGGCCACCTCAAAGTTTTTCTCTTTTTTACAGGCTGAACTTACATTCTGTGCCGGTGATGTCATCACAGTTTTTGGTGAAATAGATGAAGATGGTTTTTACTATGTGAGTACCAAGTTCTCTTCTATGCATGTGAAAGAAGGATGAAGGTGAGGATGTTCTAAGTCCATTATCTTTGTAGAGATGCAGTCCCGTGCAGTAAAACATACATGCACAGGGATTTTCAGTGAGTGTTTTATTGACTCGTCCTTGATGAACTGATCATCAGGTGTACAGATCCACCTTTAGCAACAATACGTTGAGGAATTAGTTTCCTGTATGACTTTATCAGTCTCTCACATGATTGTGGAGGAACTTCGGTCCATTCTTCTTCACAACATTACTTCAGGCATTCATTCATTCATTCAGGCACACATCTTAAGGTTCCACCAGGTGCTGTGGCTGCAAAACAAACCCAAATCATCACTCCTCCCTGCCATGAAGTCTGCTGAAATGCTGTTTATTTTCAGCAGACATAGTGGTGAGCATTAAGACCATACTTCATCTACTTTGCTCTCATGTGTTCATAGGACATTTTTCATCAAGTTTTGTTCTTTGTTCAGATGCAGTCAGTGAACCTCATTCCTGTTGTGTCTCATTCTGGTTACTATGCAAATCCCTGTATTTAGTTTCTTATTGTCTTCAAACAGTATTTGACAGAAACCATTAGTGAAACCAGTTATGATTTGTTCAAATTGACACATTTTACATGTACATAATAGACAGACATACACCAGAATCCAGACCTCCAGACTATGTGCTGGAGCAGATGAGCAGGGGGAGTCTCACCATGTCTGTGTCTCCACAGGGCGAGCTCAATGGACACAAGGGACTTGTTCCTTCCAACTTTCTAGAAGAAGTGCCTGATGATGTAGAGGTTTTTCTCACTGACTCACCATCTCGATACCCCCAGGACACTCCAGCACGGATAAAGACCAAAAGGGTACATGCTCCTTCGCAGTACTAGCCCTCTGTCATTCATTTACTCTTTTTTCAGTTCCCTCTATCTCCTTTTAGTTCTGTGTCTGTGTGTGTGCGTCTCATTGATCCAGATACAATGGGATTTCTGACTTTAGACAATTACACTGTAAATACATAGATGTCTATGAAAAAAATGACACTTTTAAGACTAATACTTGACAGAGGTACTTTTTATTTTTCATGTTTACTGCTGTGAAAAAAGGGGGTGGTGGGGAGGTCTGCATTGTATATTATATGGGTATATTGTATTCATAAAGCATTCAAAATGAAATGAAGTAAAGTGGAAGGAAGCTCCTGTGACTTTTT
>JAVQJX010164584.1:0-12497 GCA_036025115.1 Ambassis agassizii
CACAGCAGGGTATATCTTAGTACTTCAAACGGACACACAAAGACATGCACGCACTAACAAACTGAATGTCATTAAATGCCAGAGTTTTGACAGACTGCAGAGTAACAACATAATGTACAATATAGAAAGATTAGTGGATTAGCAAGGTCTGTTGAGCTTAATGTCAGAGACTCATTTTACCTGTCTCACCATGGTAACATAAACTGAAAATTTAACTTGGTTACAGGCAGGTTATGTTTAGCATACATCACTGCTAAAGGGTACCTGAAGTGTCTTTCATCATTGCTCTCCGGTCTAATTTTGATGATGACGTGCATATCATTAGTCTCTTCAGAAATCTCTCCATTATAAACACCTGGATAAATCTGTGGCCCAAAAATGCTCAGCTTTCTTGCAGAACAAACTTCAAATGACAGGTCACACACCAAAGTCACAATGTGCAAAGAAAAAAAAGCCTGTATTGAAAGTTTATAACCAACATGGAGATACCTTGATCATGACATTCAGCTTTGCTGAGGCGCAGCTTATTTAAAGAAAAAAAAAACTTACTCTGTTGAACTTTATTCATAGTATACCTTACTAATGTTAGAGAAGACTTTGACAGGAACATTTGGTCCACATTTGTAAACAGAAGCTAGTCAATTTTATTATGCTTTAAGCAGAAACTGATGAACTTTATTTCATCACTAATTTTCTACAAGAATGCTAATATAGTCTCAGTCAAGGTTTATTTTTATGTTTGAAACAAAGTTACCTTCAGCTTTTTAAAAGTGACTCAAAAGGTTTTCCTGTGCTGCACTGTTGCAGCTAACTGTTTGCTAACATGTTATCAAATTAGCTGATTTTCCATCTGCCAGCCTGACTGTTCACCTGCACTGCTGAGGTACAACAGATCTGTGATATGTCAATATGTCTAAACATTCACAAGTGTCATTGATGAAAGCAAATCATTAATTACTGTTATGAGTAACACCTGTGATGTTCCACCTGTCACAGTTAGGCTGAACATCATCACTTGTCAAAGCAGACACACAACTAAACACACCAAACAACTCAATCAGATAACATATCAAAATATCATCAGACACCAAATGTCAGTGAGCTGATCACCTCTGTTTTAGCATTAGAAACAGAAAACTTGCGTGGTACCTGGTAAGAGTTGGGCCAGAATGTAGAAATAGCCAGTTCAGCTTTCACCCAGCCTTCAGTGACTGTATCAGAGGCATTCCACACCGGGTTACCCTGAGCGCCGCCATTCACCTACAGGAAGAGAAAACACGATATGAATAGATACAGTGCCGTGAAAAAGTATTTGCCCCCTTCCTGATTTCTGTTTTTTGCATATTTATCACACACAGATTCAGTTTCAGATCATCAAACCAATTTAAATCTCACACAGAGACAACTCATGGAAATAATGCAGTTTATAAATGATGATTCAATTTATTAAGGCACAAAAAAAAATCCAAACATTTCTGGCCCTATGTGAAAAAGTAATTGCCCCCTGAACCTAATAGGGAGTTGTGCCGCCTTTGGCAGTAAGGATGATCTGAAACCTTTGTGAGTGATAAATATGCAAAAAACACAGAAACCAGGAAGGGGGCAAATACTTTTTCACGGCACTGTATTTTTTCACTGTGCCCTTATATTATTATTATTTAGCAAAAACGGGTCCAAAAAGAAAAAAAAAAAACTATGTTCAATACTGCATCCCCTCTTCTTGCTTTCACAGGATGTAATGAGTTGAGCTGCAGCAGGTGCTGCTGATCATCAGTCCTTGATGAACTGATCATCAGCAGGTGTACAGAGCTCTATACAAACAGATGTTTCTGCTGCTCTGGATCATTCAGGTGTGTGTTAACACAATGACAAGAAGGACAGACAGAAACAACATAAGCAGCTGCTGCACATCAATCTGGAAAGTCTTTTTGTCTATCTGTTCTGCAGTGAGAAAGATTATTCACAATTGGAAAGCATTCAAGACAGCTGTCAATCTTCACAGCAGTGACAGTTCCAGCAAATTCAGATTATAGAGAAAAACTGCGGTATTTGTCTAACAGTAAGACCTACAACAATCAGATGATTTTTTTTCCAATGTTTTTCCAAAAAAATAAAAACCATAAAACCAACAAAGCAAGCTGCAGTATTCACAACTAACCTGCCATGTATGAACCAGGTTCCTTCAAAAAAACTATCACTATCACTACCACTATCTCTATGTTTGTCCAGGATAATAAAAGGGATTTGGAAATGTTTCCTCACTGCAGCCTGTCTGTCTGATCTCCGCCTGTCGTACTGTTGCTGAATGATCATATTTTGACCTCAACTACTGTACATGCTAAAATAGTTGCAAGTTGAAAAATAATTTATTAGGACAGGGAATTTAAAAACAAGGCACAAAAAAGGGAACAAACAACCATGCTGGGCACACCAACTTACTCACTTACTCTGTCATAATGAACATATCCTATCATAATGTCAAAGTCCACTTTCTCAGAGTCAAAACTCATTTTCTGCTCTTGAGGGGGAGCAGGTGGGGAGTTATGAGCAGTTCAGTTTAGTATGCAGAAATGCAAAACCCATGCAATGCAAACTCGTATATTTGACCTTTTTTAAAATTACTGATGGTATATTGTACAGGCCCTAAAAACTACAGTATAAATATGATATACGTGTGTGTACATGACCTAAGTGACACCTCAGCTCTACCTGAGTTCTCCTCCTCTTCTTTCCCAAAACAGCATTGCTGCACTAACGTATGACAGAAATACACCTCTTGCAAAGCTCATAGTAGAGTAGATAGACTGCAGTGCATACAGCACTTTCCACAGTATCACAAAAACAAGTACAAGTAGTTTCAGAAGTTTAGAGGTTGCGATTGCTGTCCGCATACTGTGTCTGTATGGAAAAGTAAGATTACCCAAGTATGATGCTCCAAGGGGGTCCCTTGCCGTCTGGAAAAGAACTGGCTCATGGACTGACGGTGTTGTTACATCCACGGTGGTCCATGCCACGCTATGGGAGGAGCCACATGCTACTCGAGTAATCTTCTGTCCCTCAAGACCCTGAACCAGGGTGGGTTTCCTGTTAACTGTAGTGGTGCCATTTCCCTGCTGCCCATGGTCATTGTCACCCCAAGCATACACCTGAGAGAACCATAAACCATTGATTGGTTTTCATTCTGGTCATTCCTTTGATAATTTTTGATTTGAACAAGGGTTAAGAAAGATACAAAAGTAAAAAGGCACCACATCTTTAAGAATTATTAAAATATAGGTAGTTTCATCTCATCATGAAATGGTGTAATGATGGTATAATTCCACTGAAGTGAAAAAAGTGGAGTGGAATGAGCACAAGAGTAAAGCTTGACAAATCAACTCACTACACAGTAGGATAAAGAAAACAAACAAAAACATTCACACACTTGAGGTGCAGATTACAAACCTGTCCTGTATCTGTGACAGCTAGACAGTGCAAAGCTCCAACAGCTACATGGACTATCTTTTTCCCTCTCAGTCCCTCCACCATCTGGGGCTTCCTCACATGGACGTCAGTTCCATGGCCCAATCGGAAGTAGTCACCTTTGCCCCTGTTGGCAATGCACACAAGCACACAGGACAGTCAAGGAGCAGATGATGAATATTGAGTAGTAATGAGTAGTAATATATTATCACTTAATCTTACCAAGTCCACACTACTCCAGACTTTGTCAAAGCCAGGGAGAACTGAGCTCCACACTCAATCTGGCAGACACCTTGCCCGTTGAGCCGTTCTATGTTCTGGGGTATGTTGCAGCCCTCGCTACCCCCACGACCCAGCTTCCCAAAATCTCCATCACCCCAAGAGAATACCAACCCTGACAAAAATAAAAACACAAATGACCAACCAACAAACAAAAAAAAAAAACCAGAAAAGACATGATTTTAAAGCTTTGCACTGAACTACACCACAGAATAATCATCAAAACTTTGATCTTTATTCAAAATACCTTCATCAGTGAGAGCTAGAGTTTGAGCATCCCTGCTCCCACACGCCACCTGGATAACACGGTGTCCCAGAAGCACTTTCACCTATGGGATGGACAGAGCAAGAAGATAAAATCAAATATAAATCAGGCACTGTCAGGTTATGGTACATTTTCAAATTTTAATTGTTGTTGAAGAAAATAAATGAAGTTATGCATTGGATGACAGTTAAGTAATTTTCTGTAAATGTAATATCCTAAAAAGTAAGACTCAGGCAGCTGGTCATACCCGACTGTCTCACAATCATGACCGAAATTGACTTTAAGCCACTGACCATTCTTACAAAAGCAAATGAAGAAACATACCAGTTTTGGCCTCAGTTGAGTTGTGTTGTCCCCATGTCCAAGGCGGCCATATTCACCTAAACCCCAGCTGTACAGCTCCCCACTGGATGTGATTGCAGCACTGTGAGAGCTCCCACAGGCAATGTCACGAATACGCTTAGTCTTTAGTGCCTCAATCAACCGGGGCTTGTCACAGTTCCTAAAGAATAGGTCATAATTTTTTAACAGCTGTCATTAACATTCTCTTGTGCTTTCTACGCCCTGCATCATTGTACTTTTATGCCAAAATTCCAAATGTGGGTTTTGTTTTAAATTAGTGCCTTGCAGCCTTCAATATCTGTGTAAAATCACATACATTCTACTGAAGTGTCCCAGTTTGCCATCATCTCCCTCGCCCCAGGAAAAGACCTTCCCATCCACAGTCAGGGCCATGGCATGGCGTCCACCAGAATGCACAGCCACTTTCTTCACCACATAGTTACTGAGTGCAGAGATCTGACGGGGGATTGGTATGGTCCCACTGGAGAGGCCCAGACCTAACCTGCCGTTCGTGGCCTCTCCACATGCGTAAATTTTCCCCTCTACAGTAACTGAAACAGTAACAGCAGTTATGTGATGTATGCCATAGGTGAAAGAACAAATTAAAAAAGCATTTATTTTATCACCTGCAAAGAGGCTTTTGGAACCACCAGCCACTTGCACTACATTTAGGGCAGAGAGAGTTTCAGAGAAGGAAGGCACCTTGATCTGCAAAGAACACAAGTAAAAGTGATGAGAGAATGCAGCAGTGTCAAAACCCCTCACATTTCTCACACCAAGGTTGTGTGTGTCCCTGCTGCCATACAATCTGTCTGGGGTCATTAATTCCCCAGTTAACAGTAAACAGTTAACATAACACTACTCAGTGTTTCATTATGCTGAAGAAGTGAATGAAGACACATAGTAGGAACTACCACACTGCATTTGTTTTTAAATGTATAATTGTCCAAAATTACATTTTGTATACATGTACTGTATGCCATCATCATGAAACAAGCAAATATTTGTTTAGTAAAAAAATAGCAACGCCATTCAATGGAGTAAGCAGCAGTAATATAAGACTATCAGGATATTCACATTAATTTCATTGCAAGACAAGCACAGACTTATTGTAAAAAAATAAAATCTAACAAAAGTGAATTGTTGTTTATGTAGCAAACTGCACCTTTGAGCCTTTGAGTCCTCCCAGCTGGTCTTTGTCATTTAACCCCCAAACAAACACTTTCGTCCTGATGGTGGCTGCCGACTCCAATCCCGATGACTTCTTCCGAGCAAGACTGAAAAACAAAGTTAATAGTCAGTGAGAACCTGGATATCAATATCAAATCATATACTGATTATCTGAAATCAAAATACCGCATTAATTTTCCAAAATCCTATACACAGAAATAAATTTATATCAAATAATATGTATGAGCACTGAACATTTCAACAATTCAGCATTTAATCCATATTACCTGCCAGTTGCAGTTTTGTCATCATCCTCTTCTTCATTGTCAGATGCTAGGAAAGGGACTGTAGCCAGGTCTTCATCTTCTGCTCTAATACGTCCCACAATGCCAAGTCCATGAATCTTGCAGTCTATACCAGAGCTCCGGCATTGCTTGATTGCAATCTCAATGTATCTGTGATACTGTGGGGTGGGGATAACATCAAGTTATTACAATATAAGTGCTAATAAATCCTTAACGTGAGCTGTCAATTACTACTCATTGGATGGACTAACCTCAGTGCAGTCACTAAGCAGGAGGACAGTGGTGTCTGTAGGGTTGATGTTAATTGTCTTCAGCTCAATTAAGTTGTTCAAAGAGGTTCCTCCTGCATATTCAAGGAAAACATTACTTCTAATTAAAGGAGAACTCTGCGATTTCTGTGTATGGACAACGCTATGCCCCTAGCCTGTTGGGAGCATCAGCTAAAAGCACAGTATTTCAGAATGCTGGGGGGCGAACAGAGGTGAGCTATTCGACAAAAGTATACACACGTTATCATGCTACAATACACCTCAAGTAAATCTCACACCGGCGTTCACACTCCTTTAAAAATATCTATTCCGTTTTGAGAGAAAAAAAAGAGAGCACAGAATAGTGGCCCCAAAATGTAACAGAGAAAACTTTGGACAAACAAATATTGTTTTCTTTTAAAAATCGGTTTTGTTTATTATATTCACCTGACACCACCACTAGTGATGGCATGTAGCTGCTGTCTGCTGGGTCTACAATCATCTTCAGCCTGTGCACAAGAACATCTGGGAAAAGCTCGAGTCGAATCCAGTGCTGCAAAAATAACATTGATTAAGCAAATTAAATGGACTGTGGTCCAACATTATAATACACAATTCCATCTCCAACCTTTCCCTGTGATCCAGAGGACTGCCAGCACTGATCGCTACAGTCAATGAGGCGCAAGGCCTGGTTAACTGAAGAGGACACGTTTAGACTCTTGACAGCACGAGACCAGTCGTCAATCAGCATCCCACGCTGGTTGCTGTGATGCTTCTTGAGCTGTTTTCCTGAACGACCACAAAAAGCTGGAGACTGGCCTAAAAGCAGAGAAGGTGAACATACTCTCACACGAGCACACTCACATTAAAAACTATACAAATACTGCATGGTGAATATATCAGTTACCAGGCTCATTGATTCTTCCAAAAGAATGTCTGGTGTTGTGTTTGCGTGTCTTGAAGCAGTTTTCACAGAAGTCAAAGTCATCACAATTTCTGCATTTGAATCTGGGGCCATTAATAGGGAACATCTGACAGCCATCACACCTGCAGAATGCACAGTGGTTACATTTCAAAAAAACAAACAAACTAGTACATCCTTAGGTGGGAGAGACAGGAATGCACATCTTTACCTCACGCCTGGATGAACACTAGGCACCAGTTCCATCTCAGACAAAAGGCCAGTCCAGTGGGATTGCTGTGGGAAGTCTACAATCACATCCTTCCCATTGGCACTGAAAGCTACAGAGAAACCATTTTAATTAATAAACAGAGAATTGAAGTTGCAACAATACAAGAGGGTCATTTCCCAGAATGAATAAGCTGGAGTGATTGTACTTACCTTTCACAACACCAACACTCCTGTGAGTGACAGAGCCCCATTTATACTTAGGTGTTGTGACTGTGGGCTTCACCCTCACTTTGTCACCAATCTTTATGTGAGAAGGAGAACTTTGTGGTGGGAATCCTGGAAATGTTAAAGATGTTAAAAACATTTTTGCCACCAGAGCTTCTTGTTTTTAATCAACATTTTCCATTAAAATTACATAAGCTTACCAAGCAGCTCAATGTGGATGTAACGGACCCAGTATGTTCCTCCTTTTTGCTGCCAGTCACACTGCACATTCAAGTCGTGAAGTCCATCTCTATCCAGCTTAATTACTTTTCCAACATCTCCATCATACACTTCCTCATACGTTCTACAACACTTCACCATCATCCCCACCTGCAGTGAAGCCAATCATTATTATTTTATGTTATTAGTGGGCCAATGGCCCACTATTGTTTTTCTTTGGGATACTACTTGAAAATCTTTAAAAGCTAGCCTTACCTGAATATTTTCTCTCACATAAACAGCATAATCATCATTGCTTTGGAAATCTGACCTCTTCTTAAATGTCTGGCTTTCAGTCACCACTGCACCTGGTGGCTAATGCAACAAAGAATAAAGAGAAATTGACAAAGTCTGTTATTGTGTGGTCAATAGCAGAAATAAAAGAAAAAAAAGTAATGTACCACAGAGAATGTCGGCTCCGCCTCCTCCAGCTCTTCCAGCACCTCCTCATCAGAGTATTCGTCAGACACAGTGTCAGCGTCTGACAGCTCTGTGACATGAATGTCTGGATGGTCCAGCAGCCAGCTCACCAGAGCCTCAACACCTAACGCACATGTTCAATTACTCACCAGAGATGAAAGCATTATATTTTCCTTTACATTGACAGACAGAGTAGTAAGAATTTCACAAATGAAAGTAGGGTTTGATTATGAAAATATACCTGGGACACCAGTGGCACTGCCAGTCGTACCAGAGAGTGACTTCAAGGCAAACTCAATGTTTTTGCGTAGGAATCCCATCTCCATAAGCTGGAGGACTATAGGTAATGGAGGGACAGGGGAGGTCTTCTGTTTCTTTTGTTTTGGTGGTCTGACATGTTGTATGGTGACAGGCGTGGTGGCCTCACTGGAGCTGCTCTCCTCAAACAATGGGGAGGACGGGTGTGCAGATTCCACAGCCAGGTACTGACAAACTGCCAGAGCTGCTGCCTGCATATACACAAGATCCTGAGGTCAAATTTGAGGTCATATGAGTCAAACATCAAGCAAAGTCTTCTGACTCACCTCCATCTCTTGCCTATCAAAAATAGCTTTAATGGGAGAGGGTTGAGTGGCAGCAGAGAGCAGCTGCTGCAGAAGGATCAGTGGAGGCAAAGGCCCTTCTGGAGACAAATCTGCCACGTCAGGAGATGGCACCACTGGATCCTCTATATACAAAAATATTAGGTAAGAAGCAAATCCAGTCAAATCCAAATGCTGCAGAAAAAACTCATTAAGACCAAATAAACAAGACAATTTAACAGTCACATTATTTAGGCGGTTGTTAAGGCTAAAAAAAAAGCACCCTTTGCCAGATGGGTTCTTACCACTGAGATTGGGTCCTATGTCAACAACTGCTGGCTGAGAGAGGATCTGCCTGAGTTTGTCTTGATGAGAGAGGAGTGATCGTGCTGCCTTCAGAATATACAGCCTCAGCTGCTGATACCGCAAAAGATGGATATCCACCTGGTCAGCTGCAAACACAAGTTTGATTACATTCACCATCCTGGACCTTGGGCTCTGAGCACAAAGCATCATCCAAAGTTTGAACCTTGTTGTCATTCTCTCTTGTCATTCAATGATACAGTATATGTGATGTGCTCAGTACCTGTAAGCCCACGGCTCAGAGACTTCTTCATGCGCTGTTTTTCCAGTTTGCTGCCAGCTAGGCTAACCAGCTGGGCCCAAACTGCCAACATAGGCTCCGTGAAGGGCAGGTTATGCACACTGAACGTTACAACAGGCAGCTGTGGGATAGAGCTTTTCAGTCAGTTCAAGACGTAATTTTATCTATATATCTATATAGTTTATCTATAACGTGCAGCAGCGGAATGAAACCAAAACACACACAACATGCGCAGCCCTGTACCGAAACGGTTCAATGCAATTACATGTATTATTACACCCCTAATATCTATAGAGAGAAAGCAGAGAAAAACTCCTTACCGGTTTGAGATGGCTTAGCAAGCACACCCTACAGGTCCTCATCTCATGAAACTGCACTGTTATGCGTCCTTTTGGGGTAATTCGCGTGACTGTTCCTTCTCCGTACTCTTCATGAATGACTTGACCACCCAGTCTGAGGCGCCCATCAATCCCACCAATCACAGCCAGCACGGCCATGAGGCTGCCCACTCTGGGACCCTCGATATCAGGAAAATACTCCTCCAAGAAACACTAACATAACAACATTTAGGACAAAAAAACAATTGTTTTATCAGTGAAGTCATATCAGCACTGTTGACACTTTTAACAATATAGCAATTGAATCCATAACACTGCAATCAACCTTACAGCTTCAGACTGGCAGCCTGCCATAACATTTCCAACGGAGCTCAGCTGAGTGTTGATGTAATCATTTATCAGACTATTCCACTGGCCAAGAGAGTGCAGCGTACGCAGTACAGCTACTATCTCCTCTGCCAGTGTGCTGCTGTGAGTGGCCGTGAGCGACGCCTGTGGACGAGACTTTCTCCTCCGCAGGGAGCCTTCTAAATGAAAGAAGAAAAAAAACTTAAGACATGTACAACGTGTTAAAACTTTAAACATTTTTCCTACTCAAAACCTGAACAAAAGTCGCACCTCTGAGGAGAGGCAGGTCTGATGAGCAGGTGGTCAACAGGCTTCCCAAGAAGCTGAACAACTTCTCCACAAGGAACTTCATGTCCTGAGAGCGCTCCGTCTTGTCCCATGAAGGCAGGACTGTCTGGAGGAGACGCAGTGCCAGGATCTGAAAATACAATGAAACTAGAGACACTCGTCTTTCTAACTTTTCGCTGCCCTACAAACTCCCATATTCTCACAAAGGCCCAAACTGGAAAACTTATGCATGAAACCTAGTACTTTTTCTATACTGTACACAGCATGGGAAGTAAATGATGCAAGTCATGGTAACCCACCTGTCTCTGCAAAGTAATTGCATTGAAAGACTGGTGTCCCTCAACAATTCGGATAAGCAGACCAATCCAAGCAGAGGTGCTGAGCATGCTGCACATCTGTGGCATGAGAGCAATGCTGCGTATGAAACCCAGTGTACACCAGCTTCTGTGCTGTTCTAGAGACACCAACCTGTGGGAGTGACAGCCTGACAGGAAAGACGTTTCAAGTTAAAATTAGATACTAGCCAAGAATATGTCTGTCAAAAACCTGTATCAATGTGTCAGTTTTGGTTACCTGACTTGTCATTAGCCCCACTTTCCACAAGCATCCTCAGTAGCCCACACAGGGTCCGAGTAGCATCTGTCTGCACCACCTCTGCATAGATCCCAGCTGACAATGACAGTGTCTTCAGCAGATTGACTGTGCTGATTAACATCATTGCTGTTGGATGGCTGCTCCTGTCTATCAGTTCACCTTCTGGAACAAAAAATAAGAAATTGTAAAAGTCAAAGTTTGGCCCACACATTTTGCTTGTAGCTGAGGCTACAGTCTGAACGGACCTGTATCATCCTCAGTGTCTGAGTCCTCAGTAGGTGGCTGGGCAGCGGGAGGTGGCTCTGCAAGTTTAAGGTCATACTTTCCCTCTTTGCCCATTCGGTATGAGTTGGTGCTACTTGTATCCCACTGCACTCTTATCCAACCATCCTCACCCAGCTCCCCAATGACCCTGCCAAGACCAGGAGCTGGCCCATCCTGCAAAAGCACACACAAGGTTACATACTAGTACTAGAGATGTCACAGTACCAAAAATTCAGTAGTCGGTGCCAATACCAGTAAAAATACCTTTTCTCGATGCCAAATTTGATCCCACAGTACAAATTTACAAAAGTAAAGGACCAATAAAGGATCTCACATGCTTAATTAACCTGTACAGCGCAACCTGTTGCGCCTTATGCTTTGGTCAGTGTCTGGTTTGCGCTTGTTTTCCTTACTTTGTCACTTGCACAATAAACATGTTTGCAACTTTTTTTTGTTTAGATTTGACTTCAGGACGCCCTGTGAAACATAATAAGTGCTCCCCATCTGGACGAGAACTATGAGCAACTCTTGTGAGATTTCCAGCACAAGTAAAGCCAGCAGCTATTGGCTATTGACACCTTATTGATTTAGATGTGTAGTCAATGATAGCTTTCTAATGTGAGTAGGCATTGCAAGCTACACTCACAAACAGTCAATGAAACAGATCGGGAACCCGAGATGAGCTTTTTTCAAGGATGTGGCAGTGTGTGTGAAGAGTCACAAGGCCGTTACTTATGCTGCTCCTATCACCCCTAAGTACTCTTATTGTTCAAGTATCATTTCTCATTGTGTTGTCTGTGAAGGTTCTCAGTCATCCAGGTCATTTTTCATTCAAAGGAGTTGAATCAAGGCATCTGGACTTGTAGAGTTTTCTTCAAGAAAACTCTACAAGTCCAGATGCCTTGATTCAACTCCTTTGAATGAATTCTCATTGTGTTACTAATCTGACCTGATCTCCCCATTTCCAGTCAACTCCTCTCATGACCCTGGTGCCTATCTTCATCATGGCTGCCAGCTCTGGGCCTGAGGCAGGCAGGGGTGTAGGGGCTGCTTCCTTTCTGGACTCCTCCAGCACTGTGGCAGATCCTCCATGTGCACATAAATTAAGATCTTCCTCACTGCTGTCTGTGCTGGGTCCTGGAAAGAAAACATCACAAAAAACGACATCAAACATCTATTGTTAATTGTAGTCATCCCTAAAAAGAACTCCCCGTTTTGGCTTTTCTCCAAATGACAGGTGCAAACAGTCATCTGTGAAGTGTTAACATTCGACCCTTTTAAATTATTAATTTAGTGTTTTACCTTTGGAGGCTTAGGTCAACTTCAATCTTGTGTAAATGACTGTTGAATTATACTTTACATATAATTGCTGGA
>JAVQJX010164590.1:0-23743 GCA_036025115.1 Ambassis agassizii
TGTGTGTGTGTTCAGTAACTTTACTCCTCTCACTCAGTTCTTGTCATGTTTGTGTCAGACCACATGAGGGCGCTGTGGACTCACAGATAACAGCTGGACAGTGAACAGACTGACAGAAACAAACAGGCCTGCTGGACATCAGAGGACACACACCTGACCCACACACACACACACACACACACACACACAGAGACTCACACACCTGACCCACACACACACACACACACGCAGAGAGAGAGAGACGGTGCAGTTCGTTTCATCCTGTTTATTGGATGTTGGCGTACAGTGTGTCGATCTGTGGCTGGAACAGAACTTTGAGCTCGGCCCGCTTCGCCTTCAGCGTCGGGGTCAACAGACCGTTCTCGATGGTGAACAGCTCGGGGTGGACGTGCACGTCTTTCACCTGCAGACGACGTGTGCAAAGAGATCAGCATGAGAAGAGCCACCACGTTTCAGCCAGCAGAGGGCGGTCTGCGCTCAGTGCTGTGTTCAGACGGTACCTGCTCAAAGGACTTGAGTCCGGCTTCTCGTCCCAGTTTGGTCATGTCTGAGATGATGGCCTTCTTCACTTCCTGCAAACACAGACCATCAGCTCTGCTTCCTGCAGCCCACAGTGACGGCGTCTCACAGAAACCTCACCGTGTTCTTGCAGAGCTCTGCGATGGAGCCGTGGAAACCCAGACTCTTGGCGAAGCCCGGAAGGACCTCAGGATCAGGAACCACGATGGCGACCAGGCAGGACTGGAGAGTTCTGACTCATGAGTGTGTTTTACACACACACACACAGTGTAACGATGGAGGCTTACCTGCAGACTGTCTCCGTGCACGAACACCTGGGCCACAGCAGCGCTGCGCACGTACACGTTCTCGATCTTCTCTGGAGCGATGTACTCGCCCTGAGCCAGCTTGAAGATGTTCTTCTTCCTGTCCACGATCTTCAGGACGCCGCTCTGAGGACAGACAGACGTCAGGACAGCAGCAGAGCTCCGATCCGCTTCACGTTAAACCGCTCAGACGTGCCGTGACCGAGCGGCGACCTCTCTTCTTACCGGGAGCCATTTCCCGATGTCTCCGGTGTGGAGCCAGCCGTCTTCGTCCAAGGCCTCTGCAGTCTTCTCCGGGTCCTTTAAGTAGCCCTTAAAGACGTTCCTGCCCTTAATGCAGACCTGCAGAGACAGTGATGAAGGTGGAGTCTCTGTCCACACATGGACAGAGGACAGCTGGACCCACCTCATGATCCACTAAAGAAACAGACTGTGGTGGAGCCGCAGCAGTGCATGCTGGGAGTTGTGAACGTACCTCTCCTTCACCATTTGAGGCAAAGTAGTTCATTTCTTCAACGTCCACAAGCTTCACGATGTTACAGGGCAGCGGCACCCCCACATGACCTGCAGGAGAGGCACCACATGAGGACTGCTGCTCCTGTCCGACACCAGCTGACCTCTGACCCTACCTGAGGTGGCGTCTCCTGGCATGGTGAAGGTGCAGCCGGCGGTGCACTCCGTCTGACCGTACGCTTCAAAGATCTGCACAGAGAGTGGAGTGACGGGGTCACCATGACAACCTGAGCCCGTGTTTACCAGCTGTATCAGTGTGTCAGGCAGGTTACTGAAGTTCAAACATGGCCGCCTCACAGGAAGGACGAGGTTACCTGACATCCCAGAGCTGCTCGGAGGAAGTTGAGGACGGAGGGAGAGATGGGCGCCGCCCCGGTCACCATGACCCGCACGCGGCCGCCGAAGGACTCCTGCAGGAGGAGGACGGTCAGAGGACGGGTCAGAGGACGGGTCAGAGGACGTGTGAAGCGGCGCTCCGTCAGAGGCCTACCTGCACTTTGTGGAAGATGAGCTTGTCCCAGATGCTGTTCTTCCTGACGATGCCCTCCCTCACTTCAGCGTACTTCCTGTCCACAGCAAAGTTCAGCAGCCACTTCTTGAAGGGAGACTTGGCTCCGCTCTGAACCTGTCGGACACAAAACAGGAAGCTGCAGCGGCGGTTTGGTGATGGTTAAACCGAGTCACAGGAAGAAGTCAGACTTTGTCGTAGATGCGGTTGAGAAGTCGCGGCACGACGGGGAAGATGGTCGGCTGCAGCGTCTTCATGTCGTCTGGAAGCTGCCTGATGTCACCCTGAAAGAAGCCGACCTTCGCCCCGGCTCCGTACAGCACCGTCTACAGGAGACAGAGACAGAGGTCACAGAGACAGAGAGACAGAGACAGAGACAGACTGATCTGTCACAGCTCACCTGTACCACCCTCTCAAACATGTGAGCCAGAGGCAGGAAGGAGATGCTGACGTCCTCTGTGCACGGAACCACGGACGTCTGACGGACAGAGTCTGTTAGACAACTGAAAGACACAGGACAGACAGACGGGACAGAGACACACCTCGAAGCTTTTCAGGACTCCGGCGGCGTCGGACACCACGTTCTCGTGGGTCAGCATGGCTCCTTTGGGGTTTCCTGACGGAGACAGAGGATCATTCTGCTGGACCAGGACAGAGTCGTGGTCCAGCAGCTCAGAGCTCACCTGTGGTGCCGCTGGTGAAGCAGACGATGCTCAGGTCTTCGGGCTTCGGGGGCTGCGAGGGACAGAGTGAGCTCAGAGTGCAGCCGGACGCGGCGAGGATCGGATGCTGTGTGTGGACTTACCACAGGTTTCTGAGGGTGACTCTTCCCCAGCGCCTGCACAGCAAACAACAACACCATCAGAGACGCCCAATGTCCTCAGTGCACGTGTCTGACAGACGGACAAACCTCCATGTCCTGCATGGACACGATGTCTACTCCGCACTTTGCTCCTCGCTCCACCAGCTCGGGGCTGAAGGCGTCCATGATGACGACGGTTTTGAGGGCGGCGGTCTGACCCGTCTCCCTGTTCTGCAGCAGCGTCTCTGCTTTCTTCTGGTTGTCACAGATGACGGTGGAGATCTCAGCTGAGGGGACAACAGGTCAGGGATGTGAGGACACACACAGGAGACACTGTGACTGAGTGGACACCGTGTGCAGCTGATTGGCTGAGGGAGAAGCTGCCCATCCTGACCTCAGACCTGTCAGCGGGCTGGACGTGGACAGACGGCTGTCCACACAGTATGAGTGACGAGCAGCTCCCTGCTGAGCTTCTGCTCTGTAATTAGCAATTACCTCGATCGATAATGAACACCAGCGCCTCCGGACCCAGAGTGTCGTACAGCGGGACCGCCACCATGGAGTAGGTGTAACACGCCAGCTCTGCGATGATCCACTGCGAGTCAGACACAGAGTTACAGCAGAGCAGACACACACACAGACAGACACACACACACACACCTCCGGCCTGTTCTGAGCGAAGATGCCGATGAAGGTGCTGGCGTTGGGCTGCAGGCCGCGCTGGAGGAGCCCTGAGCCCAGCTGCTCCGCCCTGTCCGACACCTCAGAGACAGCAGGTCACAGTGAGCACAGTTTGTTGATTATATGCTCTTTAATGGCAGCCTGTAACACATTAGCATGCTGCTCATGGATGCTGATTGGTCAGAGTACCTGTTTGTACTTGAGCCACTGGTACGGCCGTCCTGGTTTTCTGTAGCCCAGACAGGGTCCGTTACCTGAACAGCACACAGCAGAGAGTCAGAAGGCTGCGACGAACTGAAGACCTGCTTAGCATCGTTAGCGTAGCATCACCTGAGACTTTGAGCCCCCTCTGGAACACCTCGTAGATGGTCTTGGCGTCGGCGTAGTAATACGACGTCAGGTTGTTGTTGTCCTCCAGCAGAGCCGTCTTCCTGGCTCCGTCCTGTCAAACACAGGAAGTCAAACAGCCGTGAGGCCTCTGAAGGCGCTGAACCTGATCACCGGCTGCTGCTGCTCACCTTGATGCCCACAGTCTGGCAGTGGAGGTCCGCGGGGCTCCGCAGCGGGCTCGGCCGCGAGTTCAGGTAAAACAGGGTGGCTGCTGCCAAGGCCATCAGAGAGATGACGGCCGGGGTGGGAAGGGGAGAGAACAGCAAGTGGAAGATGAAGTCCATGGTGCAGAGCCTGCTGGGAAACACACACAGGGTCAGTCCTGAGGGCGAGACCGGAAAACACTCCTGTACATGGTGTTAAATAAAGAGCAGCTCCTCAGTGAGGTCAGCGGTTCGATCCCCGCTCATGGCAGCAGGGTGAGGTACAAAACTCATTCTGTCTGCATTTTATTCACTGTAAAGAGTGAACCTACTTTTTAGTTTTCATGGTTTCAGTTTCCCTGATAACATTTTGAGATCAACATTATACATCAGAACAAAGATGGCCTCTCTAATGCCCCGCCCTCTGAACACCATAATGGCTGATGGAGTGAAGCTCCGCCCCCACTGCAGGCGTCTCCATCCTGACCCGAGCTCAAAGTGCAGCAGCTCGAGCAGTCAGGTCCACGCAGCAGCATTTACACACAAACAGAATCAAATCCCTGAACAGGAATCCATCTGACAGATGCACAAACACACAGCAGGGTCTGAGCCTCAGCCCAATGTCATACACACACACACACACACACACACACACACACACACACACACACACACACACACACACACACACACACACACCTCCTGCTGCTGTCAAACATTCAGAGAAACTCAAACAGAGCTGAAATGAATGAGCACACAGCAGCAGTGAGCTCTGCTGTCCTACCTGCTGCCGTCCTCTCAGGTGTGTGTCTGTGTGTCTCCACATGGACCATAAGAGCCCATAAAAACACAGGGACAGGCTGAAACCTTTGAACCTTGGCCACAATCTCCTGCACTGATAAAGAGCACGGTGGCTCACAGCATTAAAGTGTGGTGTGTCATTTATTAAACAGATTTTTAACTCTGATTTCAGCGCTGATAGATAAACTCTATGTGCAGCAGAGGAAGGCCGAGATGCTGCGCGGTGAAAGGTCAGCAGGAGAATTACAGGTTCAGAGTCTGACAGAGTCAAAAGCAGCTCTGCTGATCCTCCAACACTCGCGCTGCGTGTGTGTGAGCGGGTTCACTGTGTGACAGCAGTTCATTAGGAGAAGCTTTGAGAGGTTACCTGGTGGGATTAGCAGCAGCAGGGATCCTCAGGGAACCAGCAGCTGAGGCCAGCAACACCACTAATGTACAACCTGCCCACCTGTGGTCATTAGCACCTCCAACTGCACACAGGTGTGATGAAGCTGCTGAGTGTGCACACAGCTCAGCAGCACCACAGGCTGGCTTTAAAGGAATCAGGCCACATTCTGTAAATAAACAAGTCGCCTTCAAATGTGTGTGTGAGAGTGAAAAAAGTGAACTTTGACTGGGTTTATGAGGAGATAAGTGCAGCACCTTTGGAGTCAGTGTGCTAACAGCAGATCAGTGATGAGATCTGATGAAACAAATGATCCTGACCTCAGTCACCTCCCCTCTGCTCCTCACGTCCACATGTCCTCCTCCCTGAGGAGCAGCAGGATGCTGAGTATTTAAGCCCCATCACATCAGCAGGGTGGTGCTGAGGCTCATGTACTGTTCCAGCATGATCCGTGTACTCCACCTCACACTCACACTCATCGCCGCCGCCACCAGCAGCGGCACCAACGGCTCCCGGCCCCTCAAGCTGGTGATCGGCTTCCAGGCTCCGTGGAACGTGTCGTTCCCCTTCAGCGCCCTGCGGCTGGGCTCGGCCATCCAGCTGGCCGTGGAGAAGGTGAACAGCAACCCCTCCTTCCTGGGAAACTACACCCTGGATTTTGTTTACAAGGACACAGACTGTAACCCCAAAGAGTCGCTGGGAGGCTTCATCCAGCAGGTGTGGAGGGACAACGTGTCTGCGCTGTTTGGGCCGGCGTGTCCTGAAGAGGCAGAGGTACGACACAGAGCCACACGCTGCTCTGCAGACCCACACACATCCTGTAAACACATTCAATATGAGCTCCAATAGAAACACAGTCAAACAGGCTGAGCTTTGCTTTAAAGGGCAGCTGGATGGAGGCTCCGGGGGCCCCCTCTGGGTCTGGGGATCCTCCAGCAGGATGTCAGGGTTTTTTAAGGGCCCGCCCACACTGCAGCCTGTCCTCTGTCTGTCCTGTCTCTCCCACAGGTCACCGGGCTCATCGCATCAGTGTGGAGCGTCCCGATGTTCGGCTTCGTGGGTCAGTCATCCAAAATGGACAACAGTGACGTCTATGACTCCTACATCAAGGTGGTGCCGCCTCTCAAGCGCAGCTCCGAGGTCCTGGTGAAGACCCTGGAGTTCTTTGGGTGGAGCCACGTGGCGATGATCGGAGGGGGGTTGGACTCCAACACGTGGGACAAAGTGGACGCTCTGTGGAAGACGGTGGAGGGCCCACTGAGGGACAAGTTCACAGTGACAGCAGCGGCCAAGTTTGACACCAGCAACCCTCAGCTGGTCTCCCAGAACGTGAAGCACATCGCCAGCGCGGCCAGAGGTGAGCAGAAGTCTGTGTGACGGCTGACTGCTGTTGGTGTTTGTCTGACGTGTCTGCTGTGGACCCGCAGTCATCGTGGTCCTCACCAACAGAGAGGACGCCATGTCCCTGCTGCTGGAGGCGGAGCGTCAGGGTCTGATGAACGGAGACTACGTCTTCTTCCTGGTGCAGCATTTTGAGGTCAGTGGCAGCGTGGTGAGTAAAACCTTCCAAACACACAGCGACGCCGGTGGCCGCTCAGAGAACTGCAGCCCCCTGCTGACCTGTGGGAGTCATTCTGATGATTCTGTGTCTCTGATCCAGCTGCTGCTCATTTCCAGCCTGACAGGGTGCTGACTGACCGTTTAAAGGACCACGTCACTGTTTTTCAGGATAACCTGTGGAAATACGCCCTGAACAGCCGGATGAACCACGCGGCCATCAGAGCGTTTGACATGGTCTTCATCATCGGACAGAAGTCCTACGAGGGCTACGAGTACCACGACTTCTTTGAGCAGGTGTTTGACAGGCTCAAAGGTCAACCGTTCAGGAGCAACCTGACGTCTGAGAGAGAGGCGAGTACACGGACAGAGCCGCTCACGCTGTCAGACACACGAAGGTAACACTAACGGCCTGTTTCAGGTCAGCCCGTACTCTGCATACCTGCATGACGCCGTGCTGCTCTACGCCATGGGCCTGAAGGAGGTCCTGAAGGACGGCAAGGATCCTCATGATGGCCGACAGCTGCTGCAGAGACTGAAGAACAAACACAACATCCGCTTCTACGGTAGCAGCAACACCACATTCACAGAACCCACACAGACACAGAGAGCAGAGGCGAACATCACCCATCACACCACGATTACCCATAAGCCGAGCTTAGCCTAGCTTAGCATGTGTGTCCACTCAGGGTGGTGAAGATGTCCAAATTAATAGAAATGCCTTCATTATTCCTGGTGGGGTGTCCAAATAGAGGCTGCTGTAAAGGGGTCAGGGTCAGGGTCAGGGTCAGGGGGTCTGAGGGTCAGAGGGTCGGGGTCCTCTCAAACTGACACAGGTTCTTCATTGTGGCTGCAGGTGCTTCTGGACTGGTCCACTTTGATGAAGAGGGGGAGAGGAACCTGGACTATTCCATTTATGACCTGCAGCACATAGAAGACCACACCAAGTTTGTGCCCGTCCTCCACTTCGACAGTCACACCAAAGACATCCGGTAAGACACATTTTAATGAGTCAAACGTCCTCATGAACACACAGACTTCAGTTAGTCCAGAATCTTTGTTCTTTAAGCCCCACCTCCATGTTTGCCTCCGTGGTTTGGCCCAAAGGACGACCTCCGTCTGACGTGCCTGAATGTGGATTCAACAACGAGCTCTGTGAATGGCTGACTAACGGTGAGACACACAAACATGCTCTGTAACTGAGAACACAAGCTGACCCATGTTCTGGTGGGACGCAGACATCGTCCTCATGGCCCTGCTCGTCTCCTTCCCCGTCATCGGCGTGCTCGCCGTCCTCTGCATCGGGGTGCTGATGCTGCAGAAGCTGCGGCTGCAGACGAGGCTGGACGACTCCTGCTGGTGGATGATCAACTACAGCGACATCACCATCATCAGAGAACCGTCGGTACGGCTTCACGGGACGAGTCGACCGACGGACATCTGAGCAGCATGAACACTGTCTGTGTGTCCTGCAGGGAAACCACGGCGTGTCTCTCAGCATGACAGGAAGTCAGAGCGGCAGCGGCAGCTCGCACTCCAACTTCTCCAACAACAGCTACGACCTGAGGGACAAAACGGGCCGAGAGCACATCTACACCACCATCGGCCTGTACCAGGTACCCCCTGAAGACGCGCTCTGAGGCTCATGATGGGTCACCTGACGAACTGTTTTTGTGTTTGATCAATCAGGGGAATCAGGTGGCCATCAAGTACATCCAGAAGCAGCTCAGCACCAACTTCCAGAAGCCTTCGATCATGGCAGAGTTCAACGTGGTAAAGTTCCTCCTGTAGTCCTGACCTGTTGGTGGCAGTAACTCTCTGTGTGCCTCACCATGTCCACCTCTTTAAGACAGATGAAGGAGATGAAACACGAGAACTTGGTGCAGTTCTTTGGCGTTTGCATCGAGCCGCCCAACGTCTGTTTGGTCACCCAGTACTGCAAGAAGGGCAGCCTGAAGGTCAGTCGCACAATGCTTTACCGACGTGCACAGCAGGGGGCGCTGGCTGCTTTTGTCTTGTGATTGATCACTTTTCCTGATTCACTGTCACCATGCAGTTCCTCCAGTGTCCACTAGAGGCCGGCTCCAACAGTGAGTCAGTCCCCACCGTGTTAAAACAGCGTGTTCCTCAGGGAGAGGCGGGTGGGGGCTGACTCCACCCTGTGGTTCCTGTAATGTGGTTCCAGTGTCACACTAACTCTGATTGTCCTGCAGGACGTCCTGAAGGCTTCGGACGTGGAGCTGGACGGGATGTTCAAGCTGTCCTTTGCTTATGACATCGTCAATGTGAGTCACTTCGTTCACTGAATGTTCAGAATGTGAATGAAAGCGTCTCACAGCTCCGTCTGTCCCTCTGTGATCCAGGGGATGGAGTTCATTCACAAAAGCACTCTCAGGTTCCACGGAAACCTGAAGCCCAGCACGTGTCTGGTGGACAGTCGCCTCCAAATCAAACTGTCGGGTTTTGGACTCTGGGAGTTCAAATACGGGACCAGGGCCACCGCAAAGGACTCCCCCAGCTACGAAGGTGAGTCTGTCTGTGTGTTGAGTCAGAGCAGGCAGGAGACGTGATGTGAATCTGTTTCAGACATGTTTTGGACCGCCCCCGAGCTGCTGAGGCAGGTGGACTGCCCCGTCAACGGGACGCCCAAAGGAGACGTCTACAGCTTCGCCATCATCATGTGGGAGCTCATGTACAACTCCAAAGCTGGACCATACCAGGACATCAATCTGGACCCCAAAGGTGAGCACAAGGCAGCCACAGCACCACGACACGAACCCAGAGACCAACATCTGTCCAACGTGTCTCCTCCAGAGATCATCATGCAGCTGCGGACGCCTTTTCAGGGTGAACCCATCCGCCCGCTGCTGTCCGATCAGCTGTGTGACACCAGCATCAACGCGGTGCTGAGGGCGTGCTGGAGTGAAAACCCCGACCACCGCCCGCCGTTTGGCTCCATCCGGAGGAGGCTGAGGGACTTCAGTCCAGACAGGTCCGCTTTCAGTTTTAATATCTGACCGTTTGGTAGAAAACAAATGTCCCAAAATGATCAAACCTTCTGTCCTGTAGTCACACAAACTTTCTGGATAACATGGTGGAGAAGCTGGAGAAGTATGCGAACCACCTGGAGGAGGTGGTGGAGGAGAGGACCAATCAGCTGACAGCAGAGAAGACCCGCGCAGACAAGCTTCTGTCCAGCATGTTACCCAGGTGCCTGCAGTCCCAGCGCCACGCCCGCGTTCCTGACTCCACCGGGCTCACCTGTCATGGCTGCTGCTCCACAGGTACATCGCAGACCAGCTGATGGCGGGGAGGTCTGTGGAGCCGCAGAGCTACGAGCTGGTGACCGTCTTCTTCTCCGACATCGTGGGCTTCACCTCCATGTGCGCCGTGAGCTCCGCCATGGAGGTGGTCACATTCCTCAATGACCTCTACAGCCTGTTCGATGACATCATCAGGATGTACGACGTCTACAAAGTGAGTCACATTCATTCATCCAGGAAAAGACAGTGATGCTAAGCTAGCATGAATCTGCTAACCATGCTCTGTGTAAGGTGGAAACGATCGGAGACGCCTACATGGTAGCCAGTGGTCTGCCCATCAGCAACGGCACCCAGCACGCTCTGGAGATCTGCACCATGGCCCTCCATTTCCTCTACGCCATCAAGGTCTTCAGGATCCATCACATGCCGACTGAGAGGCTCGCCATCCGCGTGGGGATTCACTCTGGTAGGAGACACAAGAGGAGACAAAAGCTTAGCAGCTTAGCTTAGCAGCTAGCTATTACTGCATTGGCAAAGGAGCTAGCTAGCTAGCTAATAATTAGAATGCAAACGTATCAACTATGGTGACAGCTGGAAAGCTCACCAACACAAACAGGTCTATTAGCATGTAGCATAAACTAGCTTCTTAAAGTTGCATGCATGTTTTGTGATAAGTGCTGTGGGGTCACCTGACCTGTGAGTCCTTCTCTGCAGGTCCGGTAGTTGCCGGTGTGGTGGGCACCGCCATGCCGCGCTACTGCCTGTTTGGTGACACCGTCAACATGGCGTCTCGTATGGAGAGTAACAGCTTACGTGAGTGAATGTTTATGGGTTTATTGTTGTGACGGTTTGACATGTTGACACCGTGTGTGTGTGTGTGTGTGTGTGTGTGTGTGTGTGTGTGTGTCTCAGCCCTGAGGATCCACATATCTCAGTGCACAGCCGACATCCTGGTGCAGGCCGGATGCTTCGAGCTGGAAGAAAGAGGAGAAGTCGAGATGAAGGTGAGGCCGCCTGCGTGTCTGAGCTGCACAGTGACGGCTCTCTGACATGTCTTCTGTTCTGACAGGGTAAAGGCTGCCACAAGACCTACTGGCTGCTCAGCAAAACTGGATTTAACCCTCTCATGACAGCGGCCAGCCCTCCACCGGCTGACAGCCTCAGAGTGCCGGCAGAGGTACAGGCCGACGCATCACGGTGAGACGCTCGGCCGCACGCGCTCATCTGCTTCTGTCTCTGTTTGCAGAAACCAGCCGGCCGAGCCGCAGACAAGAGGGCCCCGAGAACCCTGAGGGCCCACGAGTCCACCATGACTGCAGTGCACATTTAAAGGGGGGCCGGTGTGAGGCTGCATGAACAAGGAGGACAGGACGCTGTGACTGTGTCACTTATTCTTTATTGGACAAACAGGAACAACAATAAGAACGAACGTTTACATCAGATTAGAGAACAAATGTGTGGGCTGATCAGGAATGTGTGGGTGCGCTCCCTGAGTCCTGGGTCACGCCGCCCCCCTCTGTGCGTCTGTGTTTCCTACAGCCTGGACCCGCCCACTGAATGACAGCATGTGTTTATCAGGACCAGCAGCAGGACGAGCAGTGAGGTCCCTGCAGGAGGAGGACAAACTATTGATTATAGAATTCATATTATTTATATTTTATCATTTATACACAGAAGAAATTAAATCATGATGTATGTATTTATTTATTTATTACTGAAGGATGTGTGTACCTGTTATGTGCCCGTTATTTGAAGACTCGTTACCTGTGAGCAGATGAATTCATTTAATGTGATTATAATGCAGATCATTACAGAAATATTCACAAAGAGGAAGAAAATGTGAAGATTAAAACAATAAATATTTAAACAAAGCGATTCCTGTGTTCATGGAACATGGTGCACTGTACCTTTAAGGTGAAACTCAGCAGTGAGGACCCCCCCACTGGAGTCCACCTGAGCCGACAGACTCCTCACAGAACAGGGGCCCTTCAGGACAGAGGAACAGTCAGTCACAGGAAGCAGGAAGCAGCTTTCAACGCCACACAACACACATGAACATGAGGGGACTGACCGGGTGGCAGACGAGCCGCTCGCCGTCACAGACCTGCACCTCGCAGTGCAGCCACACCGTGGACACCTTCTCCAGCCGCTGGAAGCGGAACGAGTTGAACTTGAATATGGAGCGGCTGTCTTTGGCGTTTTCAAAGATAGTCACAGTGTTGTCAGAGGAGCAGCTGTGGAGGAGGAGCCAACAAGAGTGAGTTCTGACGTTCAGGGTGATGAGGATGTTACGCTCTGCGTTCAGTTTGGTGTTTACCTGTTGATGATGAGGCTCCACCTCTTCCTGTCTGTGGAGTACGGAGTGGGCGTGGCCCAGCAGTTGTTTATCACCACCTTGAACCTGCAGGTGAAGGACAAACGTTGCTCCTCTAACACTCGCAGTCCTGAACGTGACGCAGCGCAGCGGCCTACCTGTTACTGAGACCTTTGGCCTCGATGCCGATGAAGACCTCGGAGCCGATCTCAGACGTGTCGATCACATACGGAGCGTCTTTCACGTACAGGAACTTGGAGTTCTAGAGAACACAGTGATATGACTGATGTGCAGACGCAGCAGCGAACAGTTCATTTCACCTTTGTGTGTGTGTGTGTGTGTGTGTGTGTGTGTGTGTGTGTGTGTGTGTGTGTCTGTGTGTGTGTGTGTGTGTGTGTGTGTGTGTGTGTGTGTGTGTGTGTGTCTTCAGAAATAAAAGTGAGAATAGATCCATAGAGTAATGCCAAAAATTCTACAGTTTATTTCTACATTTATTTGCAAGAAGTGAGACAGAATTTGAATTGGAGAGTAAGAGGCAAGGGACAGGGAAGAGAGGACAGATAGAGAAGTGAGAGAGACTGGAGAGTAAATAAACATAGCCGGGAAGTGTTGAGTCCACACACAGGACGTGGTTTGGTTTGTGTGCATGTGTGTGTCTGTGTGTGTGTTTATCAAGCCCAGCTGGCTCCCATTTGCCCAGGAATGAGTCTGCACCTCTCAGAGGCCCGCGCCTGCATCGCTTTGAAGGCCTCTGCGTTGTGTGTGTGCCTATATATGTGTGTTTGTATAATAACAGCTTCATTAGAGTACTGCATGGTACCACTGAACATATAAAACACCCCAGACATGTATTTACTGCATGTATATTATGTGCATGTCCTGTTATGTGTTCATTTCAAACACACATCTACTTCCAAACACATAACAGGCACCCAACACAAACACACACACACATACATACACAGATTTCAGGTTTCACAAGCACGCACATAGACCCCTAAACAGTCACAAGGGGTTGAATTTAACTGCTTCCAGATGCAAGTTAAGGACAGAGCACACACCAACACAGACAAAATCTTCTGCTTTGTTGAAGTCAGCAGAACCACTCTGTTCAAATTAATTAGGTGCTGGCCAAGTTCACTACAACTGGGGGCATGGCTTACTGAGCTCTTTAAGAGGAAAGAAAACTGATATCCTTCAAAATAAATTGCACTTACCTGCTGAGCTCATAATACAAATACAACACATGAACTGTTGTGATGTTTTTTTCTTAACTGTGTGTATTGTCTTTACCTAAATGTGTGCTTGTTTTGCAGATGTGGCCCATACCTACATGGAGCCCCTCATATTGAGGTCAAATGGCAACCCAGGAAGGTTGCTCAGCGATGAGGGAGACAATTGTAATCACAACAACAGCATCTCAAATTTGGCGCTTACAACACCCAGCAAGAGCATCACATGTGAGTAAGGCACCCACGCAACCATCAAGACACACTTGCAGAGAGAGCACATGTGAGAGTTTTATTTCCATTACTGATCTGATGAGTCACATTGTCCTGACCTTTAACAAACACATTTGCACACCCTGAAGAAATAGGTCAGGTAATCATACACACAGACAGAAATATCTACATTGTTAGCTAAGTAGGTTAAGCTGATTTCTGAAGTCTACACTCAAACCTACACACTTGAAATAAAACACCTTTCCCCCAACATTTTCTTTTGCTTCTATATTCTCTTCCTGTTGTCTATTGAAACTGGGATTGTTGATTAGGACTATTACCATGGTAAAGATCGATGGGTATGAGTATCACCTTTTACTTACAATTACCAGCATGCATAAATTGAGAGGTGTGGTTCTGATGTCACATTTGGGTTAGCTTGTTCCATTAGCTGCTGCTGTTCCCTCCATCTCAATTCTCTCCCAGTGATACTGTTACTGTGTTAGCTACATCTTATAGAATAAATCTGGATTTTTTTTATCCAGATTATGTAATCCTGTGCAACAACAACTCGTAAGACACAGATTATGCTGTAGTGACCACACATATACTATATTTCCCCAGCACACCCAATTCTCTTAACCCACTTTGTCCTAGTGGTATCCAGTTTAGAGCCCCCAGTTAACCTAACATGAACATCTTTGAAATATGGGACAGGAGCACAGCAAAATCTAAACAGACAGACAGGCTCCAGCCAGTATTTTTGAACCACACACCTTCTTGCTGTGAGGTGACAATGCTAACCACTGCACCACCATACCACCTACTGTTTGCACAGCAAGCCATAATGTCAGAGTCTTTATGGCAGAGTAACCAGCTATTTGTTTCACAGTTTTCCACTATTGCAGATTTTTCACTTCTGTAACAGAACCTAGAATTTCAGAATTTTAATTTGTTTTATGTCCGTGTTTATTCCATCTGTGAAACTGGCTCTACCAATCTAAGCCAATAACATTTTTCACTGCAATAAAATAAAACAGCTATTTGGCAGTGGCACTGAGATTATTATGTGTGTCATCCTTCCAAAAATCTTAGTCATTACACACCACACTGAGTGTATCCATAGTGCTTTTTCTCAATGTACTGATGAAGAAGAATCACAACACCTTTCTGAGGTCATATCACCAACCGCCACCAGCCATTTCCCTCCAGCATAATACAAGTCCAGCAGTGATGTCTCAGCTAGAGAGAGAGAGAGAGAGTCTCCTTCACTTTCCTTGATGTGAAGTTGCTCTGTATCAGGGTATGTAAACCAAAGGTTATGCAAGTATGTTGTGCCATTACCACACCACATTTATTTTTCATACTTTTACTTCTCTTTGAAATAAAGAGAATCTCAACCAAAAGGAGACCTGACTCGATAATAACAACACATCCACAAATTCTAGCTGTTCTCTTGTCGGGTATGTTGGACCACTAACCAAAATACTGTAAAAAATGTAAATGAATTACAGTGGTGGAATTCTCTCCTTCCTGTCATTCAAAGATTAGAGATGGTGTAAGTGAAGAAGTGAAGAATAAAAGGAGGAATTTAGGGGTGAGAAGTGGGTTGAGTAAGTTGACATCTGAGTATGTGTTAGAAACGAAAGGTATGAACACACAAACCTGCCCCATCATAATAGCTAGTTTAATAACCAGCCTTTCAGGCAGGAAATGGATAAGTAGGTGAATGCCTTGTGTTTTGAACTGAGTAGGCGTGTGAATGTCTGCTGTCTCTGCCTCTACCTGTCCTGTCTGCTGGAAGTGTCTATTTTCATGTCCCGGCTGGAAAGCAGAAGTTTTGGTCCTAATTTCTCTCCACCTTTCCTTCTCTCTCTCCCTCTGTTTGATTTTATATATTCCAGTAAAACCTATGAAACCCACCAGCTCCATATGCTGTGCAGAGAGGGTTATGCAACTACAGTAGGCTTGAACAAAATGTACTGCCATGCACACCAGTCTTCATTGGCTTTGGTTTGGGCTTCATGTGCCTCCTCCCTTCATCCATAGCGTCCTCCCCTGACAACTTACACAATCACACGTGTGTTTGTCAGTCTTGAACCGCAAACTAAACAGTGCTACCTTCTCAACTTTATCCCTTGCTCAGGTGAACAGTGACAGCTTATGCCTACTTAACTGCATAATTATGTATTTGCCTTGTGAACTATCTGTCTGTGAGAGCTGGTCTCTGAGTTTTCTGAGAGCCTCCTGAACCACTATCAGTGTGTTTAAATATTGTCTGTCATCTGCAAGACATCAATCAATCATCTAACTCCATAATGAGCATGTAGACATTATAAAATAGCTGTGACTCAGCTCTGTGGTGAAGTCATTGCTGTGTGACATCTGTGAATGTGTGTGTGAGGGTGTTTGCAAGTGAGAGGATGAGGAAACAGAAGCATAAACAGAAAATACTTCAGCCTGTGGGCTCTGTCTCTCAGTGATGACATCACAGCTCCAGTATGTGTCTGGCAACAGGCCGATGACAAGCTGTCTGAGAACAATGTGCAGAGAGATCTGCTAACATATGTGAGTGTGTGTCATACGCACACACTGGGGTGATGTCATGAATACAATGCTCTGTTTGACGTCACAGCCACAGCAGGATACACATGTTCACAGATGTTAAACTACTTACAACCTTTTAGAGTGGAAACAATGACATGTGCAATTAATTGCTGACAGGGTCACAGTAGCATTTATGTACTTCCACTTTGTTTATTTTTATGAGTTTTAAACATTTTCAGTAAATGAGATGAGATGAGAAAGAAGTCAACTCATTTTAAAGGAGGGGCAAAGGAGGGCATGGATGTTTGTGTGTGTGTGTGTGTGTGTGTGTGTGTGTGTTAGGGAAATGATGAGTGGAGCTGTTTGTTATTATTTTGTCATCTCAGTGTGTTGTTGTCAGGAAATCTAGTAGGACTATGACATTGCTTTTAATTAGAGACTAAAGTCACTGGGCTGAAGCTGTTTCCATCCCTGCCACCCTGACTAAACTCTCTCTCTCACCTCCTCTCCAAGCCTTTCTTCTTTCTCCTCTGCTATCTCTGTGTGGGACATATTTTCAATTTAATGTCAGAGTTAGACAACATGAACTTATTCTGTATCATCCTAAAAATGTGCACACTGTTTCCATCTGTTTTTTCAGTGAAACGTTATGTGTTTTCTCTTTGTTGACATAAATAATGTTTCTGCATCCCAAACCACAAGAAGAAAGTGGACGTTTTTCCAGAACTTTTTGGTTTGGATTTAATTGCTCTTTTGCGTCAGATAATGTCATATTTCATGTTTTCATGCAAACATGAGCCCAAAGACCTTGGCAACTTACAAAATAAATTACAAAAGACTTGCCCATGCACAGCTGTGTTTTTCTGGTAAAGGAAAGGCACCAGACACTGTTTGATCCCTTGTATGCTATTCTATGTAAATGCTTTAAGTGGTTTAAGTGGAATTAATCATGAAATTAATTCAGGTGATTTGTTGATGTATTTATTTTCTAAAACGCTTGAATCAAAATCATTTTTTTCAGAATTTAAAGGATGACCCCCACCCAGTTTCTATAATGTCTATATGTTATGTCTTACATTTAGTGAGTGAAATAATAGCTGTGCATTTCCGTGCAGGAAGTGAAGTCACTGCAATTTGCTCAAAGAGTAGTTATTATTAACTAAATGCTGACCTACTGTAACTTTGAAAGCATTTCATCTTCACTGCACATCTGGATGTTTATCTTTACACGTTAGCTAGTTGCTCATTGGGTAGACTTCTGAGGAAATTGTCACTATTGCCTCTGATTACTGAATCTACAAAGCACAAACATTTGCAAAAGGATTCAACCAGTGTCTGTTTTCCATGACAGTGCATGTGACAGTTATGTCATATTGTACGATCTCCAAGTATTAATGTGCATTAATACTACAGTTCACACTTAATAGTAACAGTGAGTGCCCACTTTATCTCTGTGGGTGATGATAAACCCACAATGGTCAGGTTTAGGTGCACATACTTTATTACTGCGGACATATTTGCAAAAAGAAGATTTAGGAGATGCTAGGAGAATTTGAACTGTTGCACTAAAGTGAGTCACAGTTGTTTCCCCACTCCCATCTCACTTTGACTTACCAGCATTGTGTATCTTACTGAAATCTGCTCTCTCACATGATTTTTTCAACATAGTGAAAGGGTGCAGCTAAACAAGCCTCATTAACACTGTAATGTTGGTTAGAGAACTTTATAGCAGCCAGAAATGTGGGTTAGCCTCATTGAAAACTGTTTTAAATAGCATTTTACAACAGCAGCTTATCATTTTCCAATTCTCACAGTTTTAGTACTTGACACTTTGGATTTTTGGCCCACACTTAAAATCTGTGCAGCTATGCAAGAAAAGCCGGAGGAGAGAGTCAGTTAATACAGGATCTGGGGTGGATTACAGACACTTCAGTAGTTCAAGAGGATTTTGAAATGTTGCTCAATGTTGCCAGCTCAGCACATATCACAGCATTTGTCTTTTAATTATTCATTTTGTATGGGTTTATTGTTAAATAATGTACACAACAAGCAATGTAAACTAACCATTTTCATTTGGAATGCATTATTCAACACTTATATCTGATAATTTATGGATGTACTGTACATTAGACTTGTTGTTTACTGTTATAAGTTATATGTTTTGATTTGCTAGGGCTTTGTTCTCATTTCTTTTCAATTCTACATAGAGAAACTGCTGAGGACAGTTGGGTAAAGCAGCTGGAACAGAGACAGACAGAATACGCAGTCATTCTGTTGACTCATTCCGGCAAGGGATAAGTAGAGAGAGCAGCTCTCTGGTCTGGAAGGGAGGTGTGTAAGTACAGGGTAGCTGAAAACAACCAGGAGAGGAGGATGAGGTGGGGAGGGGTGTGGGTGTGAATGGCGGAGTGCGACAGTATTCAACAGGTAGTGACTCACTCACACTTTTGTACCGGCTAAACACATCTGCACAGACCTGCATGTACACATCACAGGAAAAGTTGCAGGACCCCCATTCGTATGCACTGCTGTGTTAGCATGCACACTCTGTGGTTTCTCAGTCTCATCATGTTAATCCCACAGTCATTTGGCTCTTTTTTGCTGTTATTTTTAACTAGCTCCTGCTGCTGAATCATTGTGTTTATGAGTCACACCCATGCATCCTCCTGGTCCAAAAATGCACAAGCAGCAACCCATTTCATCAAAGCAATTCTCTCTCCCTTTTTCTTGATCGCAGACAAAGGAACCTTTTTTTTCATTGTGTGCATGAGCGTGTGTCCGCACGTGTTCTTGCATGCATATATTTGTGTGTGTGAGTGGGCCTAACCTCAAGCTCTGTTTGGAGACAGTCCTGACTCCCCGTCTGTCTGTCAGTCTGCCTGCCAGATCCGCCTATGCACTGTATTCACACACACAGACACAAGTATGTATTTCTCAACAGCTCAAAATCCCCCAGAGCACAATACAAAACTAAAGGGAATAGTGAAAAAGTGTGCACAGCATTCCTCCCCTTTCTCTAATCCCCGTCTTCTCCTACCGGCCAGCTTCGGCTATTAAAATAGAGTATTGTGCAAAAGACTAAAAGGGAGCAATAAGACTAAAAGGGAGGACACGCACCTTCAAAAGAAAAGAGAAAGACATAACACAGGACAGCAGCAGGTATTGACTTTTGACATACTTTGGAGAAGAAAGTATGGGTTCTTCTCACTAACTCCTGCACCTACGTGCACATCTACACACTGGCCCTGTAGCCTGCCAAACATCTGGAGCAAAGTTAGAAAACGCTGAATGAAAGAATCTTTAATAACGCTGGATTGGTTGTGTGACCACGGCCATCAGCCAATCAAAACATGGCTGGTTGGGTCATCTGTCTCTGAGTGGTTATCAGACATTCACTTTTACTGCCTGCCGTGTTTCATAGCGAGAGATCAGGCTCTGTGTCTATCTGAGAGCTGCAGTGTTTCTGCTTTGATTTTTTTGTGGGTCTTTTGCACATTGCTCTGTTAAGTTTCACCACTCTCTCACTCACCTCTATGCACCATATGCTTTCAGGTCACAGAAAAATGTAGGGCCTCAATAGGATAGTATCGAATACTACCATAATATATAAAACCCAGGCTTCCATTTTATTCTTATTTTCAGGGAGTGTGTTTGGATTGGCAGTTAAGGTGATCCTTTTTGCCCCCTTCTCTCTAGCTAGGCTCTGAGTGCTCAATAGCACTTGGAAGTAAAATATACCTTGAGCCAAGATTACCAAAGTGTTTGTGTTGGTAGATTCTTTATGTTGTATGAAATCTGCTTAGTGTTAAAATATGTGATACAAAGCCTCCTGTCTTCCTGTCTCAAACTCATTTATCCTGTCCTCCCCCCGCCCCCCCCATTCTTCCTTTCTAGTTGTGTAAGAGTCTAGACAGGTAGGATCAGGGGTCAGCTCAGTAAATACACATTGTAGCTCTTCCCATGAGCTGGGAAAAGAGCTGCTAAAGAGGGCTCAGTTTCCTAAGGGCCTCTTTCTCCATGACACTGCATCAGCACACACTCTGGGCAATGTGTCAGAGCAGGTGGATTATAGTCACAATATGGCAAGAGTGTTCTCTTTCATGTTCGTATTGTCATCATCTAAATACTTTATTATTGAATTTTTAGGTGAAAAAACTTTTCTTTAAATTCTGAGATTCATATCAGAATTCATCTTTTTCATACTTTGACAAAGTGTACTTCAGCCTGTTTTAAACAATTTTTGTTGGTCTCCAGGTCAACCAGCAGCCAGATCCACTCCTGTCTACCCATCACAGCCATGTCGGACTCAGTCCAACAGCCAGCTACGTAATGGAGCAAAGAGCCACGTGCACACACAGTCCCCTCAAACGTACTGTCCGCATCACACACCTCACATACAGTCCAACGGAGTCAGGAATGGAGGCACTCATGAGCATCCAAAGCTGGGCTCCCTCCCAAGAGGTGGCTCTTCCACCTCCTCATCCTCCTCAACAGGGCCCAAACACACCAAGAAATTGCAGTCTAACCCCTCCATCACTTCCCAGAGCAGCAAGAGGAGCAAGAGCAGCTCCAAGAGCAACAGCTCCCAGATTCCCACAGAGGCGCAGGACGGTAAGACACTGACAAGAGCTTGGACCAGGAGTGAGAGATAGCAAGGTCTAACTTAAATTGTCAGATCAGTAAAAAAAACTGAATTTGACTGATAACACACTAACAATGTTACAGAGACATTAGATGAATTGCGAAATACTCCATATAAGTATGAGAGAATGCAGCCTTGATAGAAAATAAACTGATCATATGAAAAAATTAGTTGAAATTAATGAGCCCTCTTGTCTGTCTCTGTCTTTCCAGACTGCTGTGTTCACTGTATTCTGGCCTGCCTATTTTGTGAGTTTCTAACTCTGTGCAACATTGTGCTGGACTGTGCCACCTGCGGCTCCTGTGCGGGGGACGACTCATGTTTCTGCTGCTGCTGTGCATCAGAGGAGTGTGGTGATTGTGACCTGCCCTGTGACATGGACTGTGGCATCATTGATGCGTGCTGTGAGTCTGCAGACTGCCTGGAAATCTGTATGGAGTGCTGCAGCCTTTGCTTCTCCTCTTGAAGCCCCTGAAACCACCACATGGGGCAAAGTCCATGTCTGCCATGCGTTCTCACAATCCCAGGGGCAACTTCGACCAGCATCTTATGAGAGCTGAGAAGTGCTACACCCTGTCTTTGTTGCTTGAGCATTTGGGTTCACATTATATTGGCTGGCCTGCGTTATGTCCAATGTTTCCTACAGGGTTTGCCAAGCAAAAGATGTGACCTAATGCCGGTCATTGGTGAAATCTTCCTTCCTTTATCGATTACACAATGGGACTGTAACTCTTCGTGCTTTGTCTTTGCAGTTGGTTCATTGCTACACAGCTGGATGTATGGTGCAGAGTGAATTCCAGCTGTGGTCTATGAGTGTCTGTGCAGGCAGGGCCTCTGGACCCTCACTGAACTTGCTCTTATTACAATAGAGCCCCTTGTGCCATCTAAATGACTGGAGTTCGCCAAGCATGAAAAATGACCTCCAAAGGCAAATGAGAAAATGGCTCCATTTAACCGGATTTTAGTGTTTCAGTAGATAAGAGCACCAGCATAATGGGAAAATGGACGCTCAGATCTCAGTAGAAAAGCTGTCTGTCCTCCTGTCCTTGGCAAGGTGAAAGTCTTCCAGTTTGATTGCTTACAGTGGCCTTTGTGACACACAGAGTGGGAGATGTTGAATCCATTGCAGTTTTTGTCCTTGTTGCATTGTGAAAAACAGAGAAAACATTAAGGGTGGCTTGTGGCAATATTATATCCAGATATCTGTTAATATGCATCTTTCTGTAACAGTCATGTTCAAAGAAGAATTATCAGAACGTCAAGTATCAGCCTGGAGATGAGTCCTATTAAATGCGCACTGTAAGAGAGAAATCATAGAGTGAATGGTTGATATTGTCAGAAATCGATACATTCTCTACTCCAACATGTGAAGGGATAGGATTCCTAATCAAACGTTTCTCCTCATTTCGTCTTTCGCATTTTGTTTACGCTTACATTTTATTTGAGCAGCTTTGGCTGTATTCAGTGAATTCATCCTCATTTGGTAAAGGACTGGAAGGCATCAACTCATTTTTAATACATTTCACTTTCTTCTATCGTTCTTGCTATGTGAACAAATGGTCTTGGCTTAGCTTAAGGCCTGAATTTTCAAGTAGGTTCCTCGTCTTTACCAAATCTCTATTAATCCTTGTTTTGTAGATTGTAGTTAAGATATTTGCATTTCTCCTCTAATGTGAAAATCACATTTCTGTGTTATCGGGTTTTGCCGGGCTCTCTGTAAAGCAGACATTGCTCAACATCTAATTTAATTCCTTGAGAGAAAATCTCATGACATTATGCTAAGTTAGATCCATATGCTCGTAGTATGAATGGAATGGTACACTTTTGATAACAGGCCTGCACTCTCACATGCTAGAGTGCATACCTACGCCAACCCAATACCTTTTGAGATGTCCCCTAGATCTGTTGTGCATTTTAAAATGACTTGATACAAATCTCTCCCCTCTCTGATGAAATACTGTTGGAGAAATCTCTTTTTTAAGAATTCCTGGTCCTTAGTTTCCATAACAGTCACTTGTACATAGAAGTGCTTATGTGCTTTTTTCTAATGTGTCTGCGTTTGATTAAATCAAGGTTGAGATACAACACTGACAGAAAATACACTACACCAAAGCAGAAAAGTGCACATTGGATTTTGCTAGGAATACAAGAGAAGACATTTTGGACACAGAAATTCTGGAAAGACCTGGAAAACAATGCAATGTTTTATAGCACAGAGACATTTATGAAGGTAGAACTGATTATAAAGTGTAATGATATGTATTGTATTGTTGGTATTTACAAATTACTTTCAAGTGCAGATTTCAACAATGCTGCTTCATCTATAGGACCTGTTCTTTGTCACCAGGCCAACCTTGTCAGAAGTGTAGGAATACAACATGATAAATATCTCATAACTAAATAAATACACTGGTTTGTTCACAACAGACTGTTTTGTACCACTGGATATCAGTTTGTACATGTGCATATGAGCCATAATGTAAACTTAACATACAGTATCTTTACTGCCAACAATGCTCTTTAACTAACAGTGCTAAATTCAACATTACCTTTCTGTCACAAAAGCTTGGTTGAGGTGCGTAAGACTATGAATACATATTATCCTGTTTCCTTCTGGATCATTTTCTGCCTAAAACAATAGCTTCACTGTTTTCAACCCAACCCATTTGACGCACTGTTTCCTATCCTTTATGACCTGTCCTGCGTATGCACAACCAAAACCTCTCTCCAGCTCATGTTTCATGACTCTTAACACTTAGCTGTAGCTTTTCAAACAGACCAAAGAACTTAATCTCCAAAACCAGGAAACGTACAGTCTTCATAAATGAGAATCTGACAAACAAGCTTCTGTATGCAGTTCATTTTGCTCAGATACCTGCATCCAGTGTCACTGGATAAAATATGTTTTGTTGTTGCTTGTTCATGTCACAT
>JAVQJX010164615.1:0-11085 GCA_036025115.1 Ambassis agassizii
CTGGAAATACTAAAATAGCTTGAACACCATAGTATTTCCTCTTTTCATCAAATATGGATTATTACAATTTTTATCTATACACTGAAAATATCCATAACTGTAGAAGAAGAAGAAGAAGAAGAAGAAGTTTTGCTGTTGCCTTACATGCTATGACCAATGTACTAATACTTCCTATTGTACTGAGGAAGGATCTGACAGCCCAAGGAACTCAAGTTAAAATCATCAGGCACTGCACTTTTACTGAGCAGGCCGTGTACATTCAGCAGTCATATCTTTGAATGTTGATTTCATATTTTAAATACTTTAAAAGGAAATACTTTTATGTCATCATCTGCTTTGTTTTGTGTTGTTGTGTTTCAGAACAATTGTACCTTGGAAGGTGTTCCGTCAGTCTCTCCATGAGTTCCATCCAATCAGCTCTGGACTGGAGGCTATGGCCCTCAAGTCCACCATAGACCTTACATGCAATGACTACATCTCCGTCTTTGAGTTTGACATCTTCACCAGGCTATTCCAGGTAGATGGTGCTCACACACATTTTGCTCTCTTCTCCACGTCACCATTTCTTTGGGAGCTAATGAAAGAAGAAATGTGCAAAGGAAGTGGGTGAAGATGGAGAGCAATTCTTAGTAGCCTCGGTGTAGAAAATATATTTCATTTGAGCAGCACATAATGAACTTAAACTAATCAGCCACGTCTTTTTTCGGCTAACTCCATCAACTTGTTAGCAGGATGCCTTATTTACAGTGTCAGACAAGACAGAAGATGAAAGTTTTCCTCGACTCTGCCTATCCAGTACAGACAGATATAAATAATGATTCATAAGTCATTGGCCTTCTATATATAAGTAGTTGTATAGCTCCTATTTGTGGCCCAGTGAGGCATTATGCTGAACATTTTAAAGTCACTTTTTTGTGTACAAAACTCAGATCTTAAATGTTTCCTGGCATGCTGCATATAGAGGAAGCCTGTGCTAGTGCTCCATTTGTACTTTCTTGATCTCAGATGACTATGCAGAGATGCTCTTTTCTCAGACAGTGCTCACTTTGAACTGCACATGTATGCAATGAGAGCTGTATGACTTGCTTCCTTCTGTCTTCTTTCTTATGTTCTGTCTGTTCCTTGAAGTTGTTCAGTCTTCTGAAAAGGCAATTGGCTCCAAGGTTGTTATAATTGTTGAACAGAAATTGTTCTGTACTAAGCATTCAGTTTGGAGCATCCATACCTTCTCAGTTTGTAAGTTTTATTCAGCCAAACACAACTTTCTCTACTGTGTAGAAGTAAATGGACCTAAATGGAGCCCACCATTTGTCATTTGCAGTTTTTTACAGGGATTGGCCCACTTGGTTTTGAAGTATTTGAGCACATATTTATGGTGTGCAGGTGTTGCGCATCATTTTGGAAACTACTTATTCTCAACACTAATAGAGCTGCAAGAGGAAAGTAGGCCACATAAATGGAAAAATGGAAAGGATAGAGGCAGAGCACACAGTGGGTTTATCATCCACTGTCTTCAGAGCTTCTGTTGTGTAGTATAAGCATGTTGTATCAGCATTCTAATAGACATTTTATTAAGATAAAACCATGGATCTTATAAGTAAAAGTTACTCACTTTTATATTAAAAGCTCTTGCAGAATATTCTAGAATAAACAGCAGAATATGTTGTTTGCTCTTGACTGGCATTATCCCCAGCTACGTGTGTAATGCACTGACAGGCTTAATGAAGCCTAAACAGATTACAGACATTTCCTATGACACTCCCTCATACTGAAAAAGTCCTCCTCTGAATGTCCTTAAACTCAGAAGAGGAAGTGAGCCCGTGGCCATTTTAAGCTCTGCCCTTGATATGCATTAGACTGAGGTGACATGCTGTTTTCTATTATATTAAGAGCCTGTCCAATGTCTCATTTCATGCACTTGCATGCATCTTTAGGAGAATTGACATGGTGTTGATTATAAACCAGGGTCTCCAAGTTGTCTTGCACAAAGTTTAGTGTCAACTTAGCATATCTAAGGTAATGAAAAATAAATATACAGTTACTGAGAGCACACAGCTCACTGCACTTTATGTATTGTCATAAAGCGCACTGACATACTGATGACTTACCATGTCTCTCATTGAGTTTGACAGAGTAAACAGTTTTGACTTGTAACTTCCTGAGTGTGAAAGTAAAAATAAACAGCATCAGATTTCTATTGAACAGATCTACAGGACCCTTTTGACGTTTTTGCAGCTCATCTCTTATGCAGCTCATTGTCACTGCTGTATGTGTTAATTATACTTCCCTTCACACACACCAGAAACACTGATAGCAATTGCGGAACCACCTACTCACTACCGCAGTCAGTCAGTGTGCTGTGAGGTGGTAGTTAGGTTTACTTATACTATGACTATTACGTTGGAAAGATTGGATTTGGGTCATTTTGTCTTTCAAGTACGAAATTGACTTGCTTTCTGTATATAGGATTAGCTGTCCTCATAGCCTTCTTGTTTCTGTGGCTCCAGATGGTACCAAATAAGTTACACACTGTTTAATTTATGCAAATTATGGTTAAACTACATTTTTTGCTCGACCCAGTTTAGAAAAGAATTGTAAATTATGCTGACGCTCAGTCAACAGTTGTTTGAATGTCATCTATGATGCAGTACAGTTCTCCATTACTCGGCACATACTGTTATTGCTGTGTCCATTCTGTTACGCATCAGATGACTCACCCTTTCTCTTCCTCTCTTGTGTGTGTGTGTGTGTGTGTCTGTGTGTAGCCTTGGTCGTCCCTGCTGCGGAACTGGAACAGCTTGGCAGTTACTCACCCGGGATACATGGCCTTCCTTACCTACGATGAGGTGAAGGCTCGGCTGCAGAAGTTCATTCATAAGCCTGGCAGGTGAGACATAAATATACAAAACCTTATATGCAAACACGCACCTTGTAGTACCGTCCTAATCAGTGTGATGTCAGAGCACAAGATGTGGTGACGTTTAGTGCTCATGATGTGAGTGTGGAACACATTTCAAGTGGCAGCATGTCCTTTAATCAGCTCAAAATAAACCTTTATTGTCTGTCATCAGTTTCTGTTTATATCCAATGGTAGAGCTTAATGAGACTGTTCAGGAGATGATGTGTAGTGAGTGTGTTTATTTTTGAAGTTTGACTTAGCATAACTACAAGGAGAGAGAGGGAATAGCTTCATTTTTGGTGCCAGATTCACATACCATTTAGTTTGTGTGTGGGCTTGTGTGTGGAGGACCCAGGGCAGCGTGGCACTGGTACCTTGCATCAATGGCTTGATTGTACACTGAAAGCTGATGTCACTCCTCAGGCCTGGACTGTGCCGGGCCACGTTGACATATCCAAGCAGTTACTGGTTGATGTGTGTATGCAGCATTTTGACACTATAAATTACAGCTTGCAAAATTCTGTGATACAGCAGTATGGTAATCTGTTTATATGCTAAACATGAAGGCCATCAGCAAGACTGCTTTATTACTTATTCCTGTTGATTCATAATTCATGCTTTTGTTTCATCAATTAATGTAATGCATTCCTATATTCTCAACATACTGGCTTGCTTGCACATACTGCATTACTTTCAAGGGCAGTTAATACCCCCTAGAGTGGCAGGAGTGCCCCATGTCTCAGCCGACTAATGTAGCTCCTCTTTATACTTCCACTTTTTCTTCTTGTATTACATGCTACCTGCATTGTTAACCCAAATAGCCTCCTTTTGTTGCTTAAGAAGCCGCTCTGTCTGTAGATATTCTTACTCCTGCAACATATTTCGTCCGTGAATTAAAATCATCAACTTGTACTGTGAGTTTTTTCATACAACATAATGTGAAGCATTTGAAGAATGCCTTTCATGTTTTTTGGTCTTCATTTTCTAGCCAAGTGGAAGCACCAGTGCAGAGTTCAGCCTCCACATTTACACCTCTCAAATTGTATCACTTTGTTTTTAGTGTCACATGGATAAACCTTCATCATGTCTTCTTTCTCCTTCTGCAGTTATATCTTTCGACTGAGCTGTACTCGACTGGGCCAGTGGGCTATTGGCTACGTGACAGCCGATGGAAATATACTCCAGACCATTCCCCATAATAAACCCCTCTTCCAGGCACTCATAGATGGATTCAGGGAAGGATTGTAAGTCAACTGTCATTTTGTGTGGCATAGCCTTAGCTGTCATTTTCTTGGGGAGGTCTGTGCCGTGGGCTTTCGTGTAAACCTCTGAGCTGCTGCTCCGTGTATCTGTTAGTGATTTGTGGTTTTTATATGATGTCACTTCATTCCCAGGGCTTCTCTTCTATTTATCATTTCTTTTCCTTACTTGTAAACTCTGCATGCCTGTTCAATTTGTCCTCTCACGTCATAATTATTTGCTTGTATCCATTAATCCAGTGTTATGATAGAACAGAAATGCTGGTTGGTGCACCTCAGTCAGTGGTTTAGATGTCTGGCGGGAAACTCATCTTTTTATGCCAGCAGCACTGATTCCTCTGTTTAATGAAAGCCATGGTTGGCCTGTCCCAACCTGTAATCAAGTGCTGATTTAAACTGGGAAACCCTATAAAGTCTGTCGTTTGTATCTATGAAACATTTATCAAATGGTAATTACAGTGTGTGGCCCATTTTTAAAGCAGTCGCATAGTGTACATGCATCGACTTGTTTTCAGTGAATGTACTGAACAGATGTTTTCATTACCACAGCCTGTTAGGTACACATACAGCATAATCACTCTGACTAATAATGGTGATGTTTTTTTAATTGAAATGCATGTAAAAATTCCCAAGAAACATTTTAGGAGATTTCTATTGCTACCATGTAATTTCATGTGACTCCACACTTTCAGCTATTTATTCCCTGATGGCCGAACCCAAAACCCAGACTTGACAGGACTGTGTGAGCCATCACCTCAAGACCACATCAAAGTCACACAGGTGAGAGACGACTGCATTCTTAGCCTTTCCCACCATTTTTACATTTTTACATTTAAATTTTTACATACTTTATGTTATGTGACAGTCGGTTATAAGCTGTTCTCCAGAAATGTCTTGCTACAGAAAGTCATGATTGAAACATAATAGGAACATAATAAATGCTAATAATTTAAACTGTGTGTTTTGGTTTTAAAGTCTTTTCGTCTTCCTTTAAGGATGAAACTTTGTTTACATTTACGGGCCATCAAGCCACCAACTTTAAATGAAATCAGAAATGCATACCCCAGAGAATCTAACGAGTTCATAATATCTGTTTTGCATATCTTCTCTGTTTTGTAAAGGTTATGGACAGATTCATTTCACTGGAGCAGAGGACTGAAACTAAAAATACGCCCCCACATTTTAAACTAACGCTCCAGATCCTTCTAGGCTCCTTTCGAAATGATCTCAGGTGGCTTTACTGTATGATGTTACTGTCTTGTCATGTTTTTCCCCCCTTAGGAGCAATATGAGCTGTACTGTGAGATGGGCTCCACTTTCCAGCTTTGTAAGATCTGTGCCGAGAATGACAAGGATGTGAAGATTGAGCCCTGTGGCCATCTCATGTGCACCATGTGTCTTACTGCCTGGCAGGTACAGGAGTGGGTGTATGCAAGGGGTTTGTGTGGGTTGGTTAAGTGTCATAACTCATACCTGTTGAGCGGAGAACTGTCTGATAAGTGTTCTTCTTTGCAGACATAACAGACATATAAAAGCACATAACTTTCTTTCATCTCTGTATGCTGTTATATCTGCCTGTGTTACAGGAATCAGAAGGTCAGGGAACAGGGTGTCCATTTTGTCGCTGTGAGATTAAGGGTACGGAGCCCATTGTAGTGGATCCTTTTGACCCCAAGGACAACAGTGGAGGCTCTTGCAGGGGCACGTCTGGTGCCGAGGGTGCACCGTCACCCAGCTATGATGATGACGACGATGACAGACTTGAAGATCCCCACCTCGTGATGAGCAAACTTGCCTGTACAAAGGTAAGACTGGAGAGAAATTGACTTAATTGAAATAAAAGTTATTTCAGTTCACTAAAAGTTTCCAGTCATGGCACGGGGCAGGCTGTTCTATTTTCCTTTGATAAAACGTTGAGGCACTTAACACTCTGGGTGCTCCTTGTGGATTCCTACTGTCCTCTTATCTTCTGTTTTTCTGAGACTCATGTCTGCAGATGAAACACTCCCCATATTGCCCTCTTCACTTTTTGTTGAGTTTTAAGCTCACATCTTGTATCCTTGAGTCTTTCATCTCCATCTCTCATGGTGCCCAGGTAGCAGCTTTTCTGTGCCTCTTGGTACTTGATATGTGGGGCATTCTCCTATCTTACATCTTTTATGCGTCTCTGAGAAGCTCGGTGTGCATTAATCTGTTCATAGAGTGTGTGAATACCTGAGATCACACACACCTTTGAAGTGACCCCTGGAATTTTTCTTGACTTTGATTGCTGACCTGGCCTCTTTTTGACCTTCTTTATGTGTATTTGATTTGTTCCTGCTTTGTGTTCAAACAAAACAAAACCTAGGTGTGTTTTTATATTTTTGTACAGCACAAAACGCACATATCCTTGCAGTGATGTGACATGCATGTGCTTCTTTTCTGTGTGATCTAGGTGGAGCGGCCACCCTCACCCATGTCCATGGCTCCTCAGTCCTCTCTTCCTCCAGTACCACCCAGACTAGACCTTTTACCGCACAGACCTCCCAACCCGCCAGGTGCCTCCAGCCCAGGGGTCTCTAGTAAAGTAAATGAATATACACAACCAGCATCATCTTCAGTGTGTAGTTTGGTTGTCCGGTTTATATATAGACTCATGGGATCCTTCCATTTCTATTGCACTCTCCAGGCACCCTCTCACCACAAGGATAAGCCTCTTCCCCTTCCTCCAGCTCTGCGGGATCTACCCCCTCCGCCTCCTCCAGACCGCCCCCACACAGCCGGGACAGCCTCAGATGGACGTCTCCAAAGGCGGCCCCTGCCCAGCACTCCTGCAGAGCCCCTTAGAGATAAGCTCCCTCCAACACCCCCAAACCGGCCTCTGGGTGACTGGATGTCCAGGCCTGTTCCCAAGGCCCCCACTTCATCTTCCTCATCCTCCTCATCATCCTCCTCATCCACCCAAGTTTCCAGTCTAGGAGGCGACCTTCGAGCAGGCGTCAGGGAGCTCTCCAACAGACACTCCCTCCCATTGGCACTGCCCTCTACTCTGGACAACCGCTCAGACTCACAGAAGAACAACAGCTCCCTTAGTCTGGACCACCAGCTGGTCAGAGAAGCCACAAAGCACACCACACTGCCATTACATTCACTGGCACATGCAGCTTTTGAAGTTAATACTAAATTGTCTTGAATACAATTAGTGTGTTTGTTACTTCTCATTCTAAAATGCCCGTTTCTTGCTGTTTTCTAGAATTTTGCGGCAGTAGCTGGTTCAGATTATGACAACCCCAAAGTCAAACCCTCAGCCTCAGCCAATGCCATCTATGCAATGGCAAACAGGTACATTGCCCTGGCAGTATAATAACTTTAGAGATGCCATTTTAATTACTGACTTGGTTTTCTAATTTGCTGTATTTTATCTTTATTTCCAGACCATCTCCTGTTTTGAGGGCAGTGACTGGAGAAGAGCCACATGACAGTGAGGAGGAGTCAGAGTACATGGTCCCCTCCTCTCGCCCCATCCTGCCCCCCATCACTGCACCACCAGAGAGGGAGACCCCATCTGTCCCACGGCCACCCCAGCCTCAGTCCTTATCATCACACCAGATGCAGTCCCAAGCCTCCTCACTCAACCAGCGGTACTCCCAATGAATCCACCTCCTTCAAATCAAAAATGGGATTGAAAATGCAGTTAATGTTGAGTTACGTATTTGAGGTAATAAATACACTGTTTTTTGTTGCAGACTGGCACGGACTGAATTGGAGGATGCACCACCTCAGATGTATGAAGCCATGTACAACAACCAGTCCAGGTCACAACAAGCCAGGGATTCAGGTATTTAGACACTCTTACCTGGATACAAATATTTAATTAAGTAGAAATGGGGAACACAAATCAGTTTTTGTGTATAAGATGTCTTCTGCACTTTTTGTGATTGTAATTTCCTGAAGATTATGTTTTTTCCTGCCAAAAGAAGATCCTGTCATCTGGAAAATAAACACCCTCCCTCAGTGTCAGTATGAATGCAATTACATTTCTGGCTACAGTTCTGAGCCAGCTGAAGCTGAAGGATATAATTTTCTCTGTACAGCAATGAAAAGCAGCTACAGCTACAGATGTGCTAACACGTTATCTTTCATCCTTCCAGACTATTCAGAGTTGCCCCCTCTCACCAATGGTCCCAGAGACAACACGGCTGATGATGGGGAGGAGGAGGAGAATGGCTACGATTTCCCTAAACCTCGGCTTCCAATGCCTCCTGCCCGACGGACATTTTCAGAAATGGGAGGGTCTTTGTCATCATCGTCTTCATCCTCTTCATCCTCTTCATCCTCTTCATCTTCCACAGCTGCTTTCAACCGCCTTTCATTAGATTCTGATGCTGGAGCTGTGGGAAGTAAGTGTACCTGACCTGACGACCAGACTTAAGTCAGTAAATGAAAATGTAGTTTGGAAAGAATCTGTGTTCATAATGTAACAATGATCAGGACCTTTCTGGCCCGTAAGCATTTAAAACTGCTGATGAATCAGTATTTTGAAGTAGGCTGAGACCGCTGCCTCTGGCGTCAACCAAAGCATTCTGCTGCTGTCTGGTCTGTGGCCAAGCATGATGCAGATTTTACAAAAACTTCACAGTATGCAAAAAAAAACAGCTGCTCATCAACCTTAGTGACCAAAATACTAGAGATATAGTTAAGCTACTGAGACAGGCTGCAGCATTTTGGGTACGTTTGGACTGCAACTAACTTGACATAGCCAGCCTTATCTGATCTGGTCTCGCTCTGTAGAAGAGAGTTAAGGCTTGTGCAGGAAGAACAAGAGCTGGTTCATTCTCCATGGCCACACATGTGTTGACATTTCCTGTGTGCTAATATAAAGCTGTTGTGGTAGTTGTGGCGACCACAGCACTACAAGTTTTTTAAGCCCTTTCTTTATTAAGCAGTCTTTGCATGCCTTTTCTGTAATGGTTTGACATTTACCAGTGATTATGATTGCTGGGTGTCTCTTTGTTCCGCTAAAAAAATTTCTCAATGGCTCCGACTAGCTCTCAGGTTTAATTGGATTTCTCATGACAACTTTATTATGACAACTTTATTAAATGCCACTACTCTGGAAAGGTCAAAAAGTGTTTTAAATCTATCTCTCTCTTTTTTTCTTTTTTCTTTTTCACCAAATGACTCCAGTTGTTCTGATCAAACTCTTTCTATTGAAACAACATGCCCTGTAAAGCAGATATGTACTATATACTGACTACTCATTCATGGGAGTATCCACTGTCTCTTTCTGTTCAGCTTTCTCAGAGCCAGTGGAAGCACCAGAGAGACCCCCAAAGCCCCTGCCCAGACGAATGAACTCGGAGCGACGGCCAAGCCCTGTCCCACCCGTCCCTGCTCCACCCTGCAGTGGAGCAACAGGAGGAGAAGCCAACCCTCAAATCAGCAGCGAGATTGAGCACCTCATGAGTCAGGGTTACTCATACCAGGACATCCAGAAAGCACTGATGATTGCACAGAACAATATTGAAATGGCCAAGAATATCTTACGCGAGTTTGTCTCCATTCCCTCCACTGCTCATATTCTTACATAGCACACCCCTTGTGCCCCTCTCGTGTTTGCTCTCTCGCCTTAGCTTGGCCCAGCCTGGTTTGGTTTAGGTTGGCACAGACCAGCCCGAAACCCAAAGCCCATTGCCTGCAGCACTCCCTCCGGTGCTGGCTGATGTTACGCTCCTGTGGATTTTTTTAACTGGCTGTTACTCCAGCGAGCTCTCAGTTTCTCTGGGACTCTGCGCCCTGCACTCCATGCGCTTTCAAAAGTGTCTGGCGTCCTTAAAACTGCTACAGCAGGTCTTTTGTTTTTCAAGAACATCTCCACTGGACTGAGCGTGTGTGGAACAGTGAGGGGACACCACATGACACGAGACTTTAGTAGGAATCCTGGGAAGACGGATTCTTGTCTTTCATGTTGAAGCCTCTTGCTGAAAATGTAACCAACACCTCACAATTAAAACTAAAAATGTATGTCTATATGAAAATTTAATATATGAGTAAATATATATTAAATGTGTGTAATATATATACAGTACGTGCATATATAGTATGTGAAAATGATTTCAGCTTCAAGGGTCGTTGTTGGTACAATATAGGTAGACAGGGACCAGATTTGAGTGGGGGGGGGGGGGGTGCGTGGCTCTGAAAGGAGGACTAGTGAGGAAGAGTCTGGGTGTCTTCCTCCCCAGGATGTGGTGGTCAGCAGCTTGGAAAAACATGCAGCAGAGCTTTTTCATAATTAATTCAGTCTGTTATGGCCTTTTGATTAATAACATCACTTTGGTACTTTCTTTTCTTTTTAAACATGTTTGTTTTCGTCGTGTTGTATTTTTCAAAGTAGCATGACAAAGGTTTTAGGTCTTGACTGTTGTGTGTGTGTGTGTGTGTCTGTGTGTGTGCACGCGCGCTTGCCAGACCTACTCCTCATGGCCTGCTCTTAACAGACCCCCTGTTCCTGTACAACATGAATGTGGAATTACAGTCAGTATATTCGGACTCGGTCTCTGATAATGTACTACTGCTCTAACTCATATGGCAGGGCCTAGTGTAGCTGTAGAGCCTGGCAGCGAGATTATTAGAGGATGTACTAATGTTGTAGACCGTGCAGTACCAGACAGGCTTGTTGTGTTGTTGTTGTGTGATCCGCGGGGGCTGAAACTCTTTCCGTTCTATCTCTTTGTCTAACATCTTCATCGGCTGGCTGGTTTGGGTTTCTGTTTCCAGCTCAGCCTGATGTTACGAAACAAAAAAAAAAAAGTCAATGATTTACTTTGGTAATATATTATTGTAATAAGATCATAAATATTGTTATTATAATTAATTCAGAAGTGCTTCACTGCTGCTACCATTGTTAGTGCTAAACAATTAAGCCTTAAATGTACATTTGTGAATATT
>JAVQJX010164674.1:0-10527 GCA_036025115.1 Ambassis agassizii
CTCTACAAGTCCAGACGCCGCTTCAACCTTTTATTTGAATGAAAATGATCTGATGACTGAGAATCTTCACAGACGTGAGGGACAGCGTCTGTTTTTACCACACTGTGTTATAAAACTCCCAGACAGCAGGGGGAGCCACGTCGCTAAAAGTTACTTAGTGTCCCTTTAAAACAAAGAACATGTCGTCGTTACTTTCAAGTGAAGTTTAAGAACTCTGCTTGATGAGTTCATATGTTATGTATTATCTACTATTATAAGAATAAAAATCCTCATTTTATGGCTGATAATGAGACACTTCCTGACAGAAACACATCACGTGACGTTTCCCAGGTAAACACCAGGTAAACACCAGCCCGCTTCGCCCCTCCCCCCGGCCCGTTGCTACGCAGTGACGTCAGAGGAAGAGAAGATGGCGGCTGTGCTGAAGGCGGAAGGTAACGGAGCTTTAACAGAATGTTTCATTAGCAAACACCTGCTCAGTCGGTTCTGCGCGCTTTGAAATCATCTGAATTTACTCGGTATGTTCCGGTGTGAATAGCTCAGGACCAGCCCGGAGGAGAAGCACGGCTCTCGGACTGTTTAGTGACTGCTGAAACGGTGCTGTGTAGCCGGTTAGCCGAGCAGCTAAACAAGCAAACATTGTTGTTGTTTATTAACTAGTGAATCGATGTTATTGCTTATTTTAAGTCAGTATGAAACCGTGACTGCATGACTAAAGTTAGCATTGTGTTGAAACGTGTTGTCGCCTCAGGAAATGTTGTCATTATCGCTGGGCTGTAACGGAAAGCGCGGCTGCAGCAGGTGATCTCTGTGCCCGGGAAGACGCTCCCGGAAGCCGCCGCCACCGCAGGCGAGCCCGCGGTCTGAACGCGGCCTCCGGGAAAGGAGTGGGCGGGCGGGCTGGTGCTGAACCGTGATAAACACAGTGAATCAGAAATTAATTTCTTCCTTCATTTATTAGCACTTAAACCGAATCCCAGATTATGTATTTATTTAAATGTAAAATTTGTTGCAGACTGAGTGAAATATTGAGTCACTGATGTGTGTTATGTGAAGGATTCTGTGTGTGAGGAAGCACACACACACACACACACACTGCTGTGGCTGTTTGGTTATGTTATGTAACTGAACACACACACAGGCTCATATACAGTGTTAGTTAGGAACACACACACATAACATGCAAAGTGGGTGCAAATTCAGCTGTTGCTAGGCAACACGGATCCAGTCAAAGTGTGTGTGTGTGTGTGTGTGTGTTTGCTTGCAGTACATCTCACTGTTTAACTGTTCTGTGTGTGTGTGTGTTTGCAGTACATCTCACTGTTTAACTGTTCTGTGTGTGTGTGTGTGTGTGTGTGTGTGCAGTGGGGAGATGCTGGTGGCCGTACGTCGTGTGAGAGTGTAGAATCCTGTATGGCTCCATCGCCATGAGCAACCCGGAGATGGTTTCCATGGAGACAGGTCAGTCCCATCCAGCTGTCTGTCAGAACATCCTGAATCTGCTCTCATCCATACATGGGCATTTCCAGCTGCGTTGCTATGGTAACCCCGTGTTACCGATGATGTCACGGGGGTTTCAGGTGTTCTGTCTAAATAAACAGAGCTGAAGTCCATTAACACACGGCAGTCACCGGTCTTTGTCACTTAAAGCTAATTAGATGACATGAGGGGGATAGCCCGTCTTCTTTCTTACTCTGACTGTGTGTGTTTGCAGAAAACAAAGGACAGAGGAAAGTATTTCTTCCTAACAAACTACTGGAGTGTCTCCCTCGCTCATCCACGCTGCCTAATGAGCGGCTAAGGTGGAACACCAACGAGGTGAGTGTTGTGTCTCCTGCTGCTGAGCTCTGTTTCACTGTCTGACGTTTGGTGTCAGTTTATATTTTGTGTTCTGGGGCATCTTTTTCACTATAATGCTGCAGCTTTTGTATTGTGAAGTAAATGCAGTGATCTGTGCAGGAGATCGCATCCTATCTGATATCCTTCGACAAACATGACGAGTGGCTCTCCTGCACCCTGAAAACCAGGTACCACAGCAACTTCTCAGAACAAGCTGATGGTGCCTCCTGATTGCTGATTTGTGTGTGTGTGTGTGTGTGTGTGTGTGTGTGTGTGTGTGTGTCAGGCCAAAGAATGGCAGCATCATCCTGTACAATAGAAAAAAGGTGAAGTACAGAAAGGATGGATACTGCTGGAAGAAGAGGAAGGATGGAAAGACGACGAGAGAGGACCACATGAAACTTAAGGTCCAGGGCATGGAGGTGTGCTGCTCCCCCTGCAGGACACACTGTGCCACTGCAGTGACTGAATATTTACTATGAGATAATGAGTTTATATGGGGGGAAACTGATGATGTTTTGCTGCTTGTAGCCTGATAGAAATGCCTGCAGACATTGCTCAGGGTTTAAATACACAGAGTGGACGTTCCATCTGTCTGAGTGTGACACTGTGTCTCTGCTTCTCTCAGTGCCTGTACGGCTGCTACGTCCATTCCTCCATAGTGCCAACATTCCACAGACGATGCTACTGGCTGCTGCAGGTAAACGCACACATTCAAACACACACTCCTTTCTACAGTAGCTCTTCAGCTGTGTGTGTATGTGTGTGTGTGCAGAACCCAGACATCGTGCTGGTCCACTACCTGAATGTGCCGTCCCTGGAGGATTCTGGGAAATGCAGTCCGCTGCTGTGCGCCGTGTCAGACCGCCATGACAGTGTGAGGTGGAGCCGAGACGACCTGCTGAACCAGCTTAAGCCCATGTGTACGGATAAGACACGTGTCTGTAGCCCGCCTCACCGAGCCGCTGTGTCTGTAGTACTAATGAGTACTTTTACTGCGTCTCAGTCCACAGTATGAAGTGTTCACTGGGCTCGGGGGATTTCAGCATCGAGGAGCTGGTGCAGCACATCCTGGACCGTCAGAGAACCAAACCACAGCCGCGCACACACACCTGCCTCTGCCACGCCGCCCAGGGTAAGACCCCGCCCCCCTCGCCATGACGGCACCGTGACATCACTCTGACTGAAACTGATGTGTGTGTGTGTGTGCAGTTTCTTCAGGGGTGAACATTCCCCACCGCTGTAACAACACCAAACACCGCATCATCTCCCCCAAGCTGCCCCCCTCTGCCTGCAGACCCTCCCCCTCTCCGCTCTCCTCAGAGATGGGGGAGGCTGGGCGGGGCGGAGAGGCCAAGCTGCCTCACCTCCAGGCTCAGAGCAGCCCCGTGGCGTCCCCCTGCCCGTCCTCCATGTAAGTTGACCGCAGTGGAAACGACACCAGTGGAGTGGGCACCAGTTTGTCCCACTTTGTCCAGCATCTGTCCTCTCTGTGTCCCGCAGCTCCGCCTCGTCCCCCCCGCAGCCGCACAGGGCCACCATCACCATGAGTAACCACGGCAACGGCTTTTATAGTGATCGCCGCAGTAACCTGACAACGGTGGCGCTCCCACAGAACGCGGTTATCGTTATGGCGACAACCACCACCATCCCAGGTGGTGGAGGAGGAGGTGGAGGAGGAGGAGGACAGGGGGGAGGCAGGATGGGTGGGGCCAGAGGGGAGGAGGCGGATCAGCGGAGCCTGTCGCTCACACACTCTGGCCAGTTGCTTCTCTCCCCCACCCTCCAGCCTCCTGCTGTCAAAGCCGCCTCCCCCTCTCCTCCATCCTCTGCCTCCTCACCTGCACCGCCTTCCCTCCCCCCTCCTCCGGTCCAGGCGCCCGGCGTGGCCACCCTCTCCCTCACACTCCTGCCCTCTCCCGTCATTGGAGGCCTGCTCCTCACCCCATCTTCCTCCAATACCTCCGCCTCCCATCCCTCCCCTCCACCTCCTGCCGCAGCCTCCCCTCCATCACCCCCTTCTTCCCCCTCGGCAGCCCCACCTCTCCCTCCAGCCTTTGATCCTGACTCCTTCCTCAACTCTCCCAAACAGGGCCAGACGTATGGTGGCCCTCCTCCTTCATCCTCCTCCACCCCCTCCCCTGTACTCTGCACTTCCTCCCCCTTCTCTCCACCCTCCCTTGCTCTCTCCCTTTCTCCCACCTCTACTCCTCCCTCCTCTGTGTCCCCTCCCTCCTCCCTCTCCTCTCTCTCCTCCTCTGAGGTGGACAGGAGAGACTCGGCGCTCCCCCTCTCCTCCCCTTCCTCGTCCTCCTCCCCTCCGCCTTCCACATCTCTTCCCCCATCTATGTCGCTCACCCTGTCTCCCACCTCCTCTGTAGCCCCACCCCTCCTCCCCCTCTGCCTGGAGCTGGGAACTCTGGGAGAGTCAGTGGGTGGGAGGAATGAGGTGGGGACAAATGAGGAGGAGGAGGAGAAGGAGCAGAGTAATGATGAAGACGAGGGCAATGCTCCTCCCACCAAACTGGCTCTACTGCAGGTGAGTCTGCTGCCTCTGTGCTCAGTGACACTTTCTGCAGCAGGTGTGTGCATCCACCTTTTTATCCTTTTTTATTTCAGACCAGTCACGCCTCCCCCATCTCGTCTCCACGGCAACAGACAGACTGCACTGCCTCCCTGCTCCTGGTGTGCCAGGATTCAGGGAGGAAACACTCCCAGCTTGCCGCCGCTCCGATGCAGCGGCAGCACTCACTGGTGCCGGCTCAGCCCTACGGCCGCATGTCTGCACCCGAGACCCCCCCGCCTGCGGACGTATCCCATCAGCCCCCTCTGCTTCAGCAGTCATCACAGTTTGCTCACAGTAACGTGAGCAGCAACAAAACAAACTCGGGTCCTGCGGTCATCACCGTAGCTTCCCCTCACCCGACAACTCCCCCCATCCAGGTGAAAGAGGAGAGCAGGCGGGGCTACGAGGCCGAGGACACCTGCATGGACACGCAACTGGAGGGGGAGGCTGACCCCTGCGAGCGCGCCCCCGAGGAGCTCGACATCTCCTTCGACAGCCAGTTTCCTGACCTCATCTCTGACCTCATCTCAGAGGAGGCCAATCCCGTGGCGGCTCACCCTGCCGCCGCCCCCGCTCCCAGCCCGGCCGTGTTACCGGCGGGGGTTCGCTACATGGTGCCACCACAGCCCTCACCTTCTTCATCCTTCCTCCCTTTTCCTCACCCGCTGCCCTCCTCCTCCATCCGCCTGGCCTCCATCACTGACTTCTCCCCTGAGTGGTCCTACCCCGAGGTGAGCATGTTTGTGTTGCTTTTAGAGTTTACCCTGGTGTTTGTCTCGTTACCTCTGTGGTATTAAAATGTGATATTTGATGAGCCCGCTCGCTCTGACCCGTCCTCTCCTCTCAGGGTGGAGTGAAGGTGTTGATAACGGGGCCGTGGAGCGAGCTGTCGGGTCGATACTCGTGTGTTTTCGATCAGAGTACCGTCCCTGCCTCCCTGATCCAGCCTGGAGTGCTGCGCTGCTACTGTCCCGGTACGTCACACACACACACACACACACACACACTGTCTGTGTCTGAAGACGCCGCCTCACCTCCTCTCTCCCGTTTCCTGTCTCTCAGCCCACGAGGCCGGTCTGGTGTGTCTGCAGGTTCTGGAGTCCGGAGGATCGGTGTCTTCGTCGGTTCTGTTCGAGTACCGAGCGAGGAACGCCAGCTCTCTGCCCAGCTCTCAGCTCGACTGGCTCTCATTGGACGGTCAGTCACATTCCTGCCTGTCAGTGTAGTGGTGATGTAGTGTGTAATAGTGACCTCCAGGGGGCAGCAGAGAGGCACAGACTGAGGCTCGGGGTTCCTCTGTCACATGAGGATCCTGTTGCTGTTTGGTTGAGCTGCAGGTTCATCAGGTGAAGACGCCTCATTCAGGATTAAATTGGGTCAGATTACACAGTCCAAAGAAACCTTGTAGTCCCCTCCCTGCCTCCCCCTCCCTCTCCCCCTCGGGGGTGTCGGTCTCACTCTCAGGAATGTCACACAGTCAGTCACAGTCAGTGGAGACACTCTATCAGCCCTCCTCCCTCCCTTACAGAGGATTTCCCAGCATGCCGTGCTGCTGTGTTTGGACGTCCAGCCTGCTGATTGCAGGGGACGACCAGGCACATACCTCTCTCTCTCTCTCTCTCTCTCTCTCTCTCTCTCTCTCTCTCTCTTTCTGTCAGTAGCTTGAACTGATCCTCAAACAGTCAGTCTGCTTCCTGACAGCGTGTGTGTGTGTGTGTGTGTGTTTGAATGTTGGCTCATTCTGTGACATCATAACGTACCCAGCATGCTCCTCACCTGACGTCAGAGATGATGGACAGCGCTCAGCAGGATGGTAGGATGAGCTCCGTCTCTGCATCGCTGTCCTGCTTGTTGGGTTATGTGGTTGAACAGTAACCGCGGCAACCACGGTGAGGCTGATGAGTAACGTCGTTAACGACAGGGATCCATCGGTCTGTTCGGATAAGTAGTTAGTGATCTGTATTTATTGATCAAACAGTGAGGGAGGACGTTTTGGAACGAGCTCTTTGTGTGTCTTTGTGTTGTTTTGTGTGTCTCTGCCTGTTTTACATCTGTTTCTTCATGTCTGTCTCTTTGCATGGATACGAGTTTTTTTGTTGTTTGTTTTTTATTTTAAAGAAACTGAAGAAATGACTTTAGATGTAAATAATTGTTTCAGCTGTTAGAGAGCAGGGAGTCCCCTGTGTATGTCTGTGTGTGTGTGTGTGTGTGTGTGTGTGTGAATATGTGCAGCAGGTCACAGTGTATCAGGCTATATTAGGGACTCTGCTTTTATTTCTTCACACACTCTGACTGTGCCAGGCAGCCAGACGATTGAAGTCAGTCAGATAGTTTCCATTTGAGACACAGTGTGTGTGTGTGTGTGTGTGTGTGTGTGTGTGTGTGTGTGTGTGTGTGTGTTAAAGAGGCTCTCTTTAAACAGTTATTTAAGAGGGACCTCCTGGTTAGAGCTGTCGACACACACTCTGTCCATCAGACCAGACTCTGCCTGATCGTGTTTGTCTTGAGTCTCTCAGGTTAAAGATGCAGCAGTCTGTCAGAGGGCCTCAGTGCATCATGGGAAATGTTTCCAGTTTATTCTTATTCACCCAGTTTGTCTGAAGACAGTTTTTCCAGCTTTGTTAAGTAGAGAGGTCTCACTCTGTCTGTTTTCCGCCTGCAGACAATCAGTTCAGGATGTCCATCCTGGAGCGGTTGGAGCAGATGGAGCGGCGGATGGCAGAGATGGCCGCCCGCGACAACAACAACCACCAGCAGCAGCAGTATCATCGGCAGCAGCAGCAGCATGGAACCCAGCTGGCCACGCCCCCTCCCCTACCTGAGCAGCAGGAGCAGGTGAGGAGCTGATGTTGTGTTTGTGTCTCTGTGATGAAGAGCTGCTCCGAGCGCTGACAGCTGCACACATTCATCACAGCTGCTGTGTGGGTGACGAGTGAGGCGGTGAGAGCACACATCACAGGTGGATTACATGAAGGTGACTGCAGCAGAACAGACCAACCTGAATGGAAAATCCCTATAAAGCATGTCTGCAGGCCGACCTCTGCTGAACCGCCGGCAGCTCCGCTCTCTCTGATGTCATGGGAATTTGGCAGATCGAGGCCTGCGGTTAAAATAGACTCGATGTGACAGAGACGCGACCTTGGCTAAAACAATTACAGCTGCAGCCGGAGCACTGCGAGGACCTGTTAAAGTCTCACAGGGACATCCTACCTGCTGCTGTTCTGCTAGCGTTAGCAGCAATGCTAATGAACAGTCGGACGCTGTGAGATCCTGAGCAGCGTGTCGTGTTTGTGTGTCTTCAATCTGATTGGTTGGTTTACCTGGTGACAGAAGGTGTCTGTGTGTGTGTGTTTTAGCTCACAGGGCGTGTTAGCGTGCTAGCTGTTAGCTTTGTGGCGTGTGTCTGTGCAGCAGCTGTCTGAGAGCAGGATGGATGACTGACAGCTGGGCGGAGGTGTCGTCTGATGACAGCAGGCTCGCCCGCTCTCTGCTGTCAGCCTCATCCACGTGCGTCATGAGGGGGGAGCAGGGGGAGGAGGGGGACATGCCAGGGAGGGACAAACGGGAGGAGGGGTGAGGGTTCCCAGCAGCCAGAGAGGGAGAGCCTGGAGACTCAGTTAATCAGATAAATGATTCAGTTATTGATCGGACTTTAATCACAGGTTTCATTTGACACTGACATTCTGTGTGTGTGTGTGTGTGTGTGTGTGTGTGTGTGTTTCAGTCCTCACAGTGGTTTGAGAGGAGGATTGTGGGAGTGTGTGAGCGTATGATGAGGGGAGGACGATGGGGAGGAGGAGGAGGAGGAGAGCGGCTTCATCACCCTGTCCGTCACCGTGGGATGACTCTGCTCCACCTGGCTGCTGCACAGGGATACACACACCTGATCCACACTCTGATACACTGGAGGTACACACACTGAGACACACACTGAGACACACACTGATACACACACACAGCTGACACAGTGTGGTGTTGTTGTTGTTGTTCATGTGTGCATGTTTGTTGCAGGAGTGTAAACAGTGACAGTTTGGATTTGGAACAGGAAGTTGATCCTCTCAATGTCGACCACTTCTCCTGCACCCCACTAGTAAGTGCACACACACACACACACACACACACACACACACACAAACACACACACAGCCCTTATGAGTGCAGCTGCTTTAACGTGCGTCTGTTCCAGATGTGGGCGTGTGCGCTGGGCCACCAGAGGGCAGCAGAGCTCCTGTACAGTTGGAACAGTCTGGCTCTGGGGATCCCTGATTCGTTGGGCCGCCTGCCCCTCGCCGTCGCCCGCTCCCGAGGACACACCCGCCTGGCCACAGCGCTGGAGGAGCTGCACACACAGCGCACGCACACACAGTCACTGGTGACCTCCAGGGACATGCACACACCTCCCACAGACACACACACGCCCGCCACGCCCCCTTCTCCTCTGTCGACCAGCCCTGACACAGGTAACGCACTCGTGATCATGTGATGCGGTTCTGGCTCTGTGATTGGCTCTGACCGTCTCTCCTCCCCCTGCAGGTCTGAGCTCCTCCAGCAGCCTTCCCTCCCCCAGTGACCCCTCCTCACCCTCCCCCAGCTCTGCTTACTCCAGTGGCCCCGCCCCCATGGACACCTCTCCCTCCTCCCCTTCATCTCCCTCCTCCTCTTCCTCACTGCCTGTCTCCCCTCCCTCCCCCTCCTCCCTCCCTCTCTCCTCGCTCACTCCTGTGTCCATGTGGGGGGAGGAGCCACACGCAGCGTTCAGCACAGGTAACACAGTGTGTGCCGCAGTGTGTGTGAGTGATGACGCCGTCGGGTTCGAGTCATTGATCGTCTGATTGGTGTCACAGGTTTGAGCCCCAGCGGCTCCAGGGACTCGCCCTTGTACCTCATGGACTATGAGAACTCCTCCCCGGGTCACGCGGCGGGCGGGCGCCGAGCGCACGCGGCCGTGACGCTGGAGGAGCAGCTGCTGAGTTACAGCGAGAACGCGGAGAACGAAGGCGAGGAGGAGGAGTACCTGGAGGAGGAGGTGCTTCAGGTAGCGCCGCTGCGTTCAGGCGTCCTCGTGGAATCAGAAAAATTATAGAGTCTGACTGCATCTGTGTTTCTGTGGTTACCCATCAGGTTGACATGGCAACGCTGGCAGAGCAAATCATCGAGGCGACGCCTGAGCGAATCAAACAGGAGGATTTCCCCAGAGGGGCGGAGTCACCGCTCAGAGAGAGGCGGGACAACCCCACCATACAGGACACCTGGCTGGCCACTTACCTGGAAACAGTGGACACACACACACACTCCCCACCGCGGTAAGTCCCGCCCCGATACACAGCTGTAACCATAGCAACCACTGTTACTCATCCATCGTTATGTGTAGGCGGGTGTGCCCTCCCTCGCCGCTCAGCGCTCTGGCCCTCCAGAGGCTCCGCCCCCCTTCCTCTGCAGCGTGGGCGGAGTTCCTAAACGCTTCAGCCAATGGGAAGATGGAGCGAGACTTCGCCCTGCTGACGCTGACGGACGGCGAGCAGAGGGAGCTGTACGAGGCCGCCCGCATCATCCAGAACGCCTTCAGGAGATACAAGGTGGGTCTCTGAGCACACGGCGCCCCCTGGAGGCCTCACAGAGAGCTGCTGCTTCAGGATCTGTGTGTGCTGTGTGCAGGGTCGCAGGCTAAAGGAGCAGCAGGACATGGCTGCAGCCGTCATACAGAGATGCTACAGGAAGTACAAACAGGTGTGTGTGTGTGTGTGTGTGTGTGTGTGTGTGTGTGTGTGTGTGTGTGTGTGTGTGTGTGGTGGAGCTTCACTAACGCTGAACTAACCTGCTGTATCTCTTCACCATGTCTCTCTCTCTCTGACAAGCTAACATGGATAGCTCTGAAGGTAATATGGCTGACAGTAGATGTAGTCCTGTGTAGTCAGTGCATCAGGGATCGTGTGTGTGTGTGTGTGTGTGTGTGTTTAATCTCTGAGCTCTGATTGGTCCAGACCTGGGCTGGAAGTAGAGACCATGTTTAGACTCTGACTGTGTTACTCTGGGGGGGGGGGGGGGGGGGGGGGGGGGGGGGGGGGGGGGGGGGGGGGGGGGGGGGGGGGGGGGGGGGGGGGGGGGGGGGGGGGGGGGGGGGG
>JAVQJX010164734.1:0-16548 GCA_036025115.1 Ambassis agassizii
TAGTAGCAAAAGAGGTTTGTACATATTTAGATTAATTTAAAGTTTCATTGCTTTTTTTTATCAAACCAAACTTTCTTCTAACTCAGCACCATGTACTTTATGTCCTGGCCCATTAACCAACAGCAGGGACAACTCCCAGATTCTGTTCACAAACAAGAGAGGCCACCTCCAACCTTAAAAGTGTCCACTATCTTCAGTCTACCCATTTGTGTGTTTGTAACAAAACAGGCATTCAAAAAACTGAATCACACTGCTAAGAAATTATAAGCCCTGTTAATCAGGATTATAGGACGAGAAATAAGCATTGTATCCATAAATGCATTATTTCTTTTCTTATAGGCAAATGAGTGTCTTTCAGGCCCATATATAAACAGACAGACAGACAGATAGATGTGGGGGACGATACAAAAATACAAGCACTGGAATTCACAGAGCAGATAGGCCTGTCAGAAAGTGTGCAACCATGGCCCGACTGCCACAGATATCTTATTTAAATTCCAGTGAAATCCTAAAAACCCAGAACAGTTTGATTTAGATTTTGCACATCATTAAGTCATTTATAATTAATGAGCAAGTAATTATGCTGTTTCACACTTATTAACAGGATGTTTGATTCTAATTACATTAAATTCTCAGTTTTAAAGAAAGTCTATTAATTGAATTTTGCTAGAACCTGATAAACTGTGCCAGAAATCATCCAAGCACAGATATAGAGTGTAAAAATCACAGGCTTACCTTGTCTTCTTGGTCACTCTCTGTGTCACACTGCAAGACACAAAAAAGATACATTTAGGATAACCTGATTTATCAACACAAACACTGGTATTTCACAATCCACATATAAAAAAAATATACATTGATACATTTATTTATTGTCATAGGATCTGCCCATTAGCTGGCAGTAGAATGTAAAACAAAGCTAAATCTCTGTTGAGCAGCAGTGCCCTTCGAAACGGTGACATTTATGTAAAATTCACATGCAGCTGGAATTTCAAAACACTAATCGCCACTAGTGCTATAATTCTATGATGTTTCTGCTTCAGGGTGAGGATGGTGAAATGACAAGAAGAGGAAGGGAACTTTGTAATGGAGGGAGGAAAAAGTGGTTAGATTTCATTTTTTCGTTCCAATTTCAATTTCAAGGTCCACTTAATTCTTTATCAACTAATTAGTGTGATGCTGGGTGACTGGCGGCCCTCAACGTTGTGCATATGGCTGAGGCACAGAGAGGCACTGGAGTCAGTAATGAAGGAGGCACTGGGGGGGAATATGGGCAGGGGTTGGTACAGTGTGTGGGTAGGAGTGCACTGAAGGGTTGGTGGGAGTCGATTAAAGTATGGCAGGAGTGAAGGGAGGGGGTGAAATGATTGACAGCTGGGGGGAGTGAGCAACAGAAGGCCCTGCCATTTTTTTTTCTTTCCCTCCATTTTTTTTCACTTCCATCTCTTGTTTTTTGCTGATCTGGGGCCCTGCAGAGCTCAAAGGTAGCTGGCTGGGTTTGTGGCTGATCTGTTTCTCAGGCTGGATGGTGAAAGGGGGCCTTGCGAGCTCAGCAGGAGCATAGCATCCAATTTACAGGCCTGTCCCACACGGCCCCAGGGGCTGCCCGCGGCACACTGCCATGATGGTCAGCTCCAGCAGCTCATAAATTATGCAGAGGCAATAAACGCACTGGGCAAACACTCCTCAGACGTTCCCCTGCTCCATTTCTCTCACTCTCTTTCTCCGCCACCCACAACATTCCACCCCCATTTTAATACAGTGTGCAGACAGCCAGCAGCCCTATAGACTGTCAGAGCTGGATAGATAAATAATAATGATAGACGAGTGCAGATTATGATTACACGCCAGTATCTGTGTAATATTAAAAGCTCCATACTGTGCGCATTTATGTATCCATTCCAGCTTGTGAATAAATATGCGTGTCTGCCATGTATTGCTCTCTTGTGGCCTCCTACACAGGACTGACTAATGCAGCAGATCAGCAGCATTCAGACCTCTCAGAATGTGACAACAGTAATGGGACCAAGCACTCATTAGCTGCCTGTGCACACTACACACCAAGGAGCAGAGGCAAGAGAGGGGTTCAAATAATGGACATCATTTTAGTTTTTCCACCATGTTGTGATCTATAAAAAACACGTCTAGCCTTTCTTTCTTGTGTTCCCCCCTATTTTTGCTCTCCCTCCTCTCCCCTGTTCCCTGGCTGTGTAGCCAATTGCTTTGATTGCCAAGATAGAAGCCGGCTGGAATGACTTGCCCTTGCTTGTGAAGCAAATGGAACATGCTAATGGAACTCATCGTATTACCCGATGCAAAAGTGCCATAGCTCATTACTTTAAGATAAAAGGATATCATTGTAGACGGCAAGCAGAATTGACTTTCTGTGCTGCGACTTGATGATGATTTAATCAACTGCTCTCTTTCACTTCTCATCTCTGCGCCTGTCGCTTTCACAGGTGCCACTAAACGAAGCACTCACACAGCTAGTGGGGGAGAGAAAAGAAAAGAAATTGCTGTCATTACTTTTTCCCTAGGAATAGAGGTATGCAAATTTCCCAGAGCGACAAAGGCTGGGAAAAAAAGGGAAAACTTAATAAAATGGAAATACCTTTATAATGAGCAAAGTAAAAAATCCAGAGATCAGGCGTGACAGGCAAGGGCAGGCAATTTGATCATCCCTACAGTGCATTCACCAAAGCTCCCTCAAAATCGCTCCTCAGACATAGGGCAAGGAGTAACAAATAATAATATCTTTAAAAAGATAAAAACACATTTCAGGCATACAAACAAGTCAGAGCTGCCACTCACTGATAAGTGATCATAGTGAACTAATGCGTTGCCTCATGCATAAAGGAACCTGAGGCGATGCAGAAGAAGCCCTGCATATCTGGAATTTTGTTACTGCTTATGCTTCTTCCTTACTCACTCTTTCATCAGAAACAGAGATGGAAAAGAGGCACAAGTCTCGGCTTTGTACTTAGCAGGTGGAAATGTCATGAAAGGCTGCTACATCCCCTCATTATTAAGAGGTATGATATTGTTGTAGGATTTTAAGCATGAGCTCTAACATTCAGCTATTGCTACAATTCAGTGTACTATGAAGAGCTACTGATGGCTGTGTATGAATAAACGTGGAGCTATGTCTACCTGTAATGTCAAAACCACTACACCAATCCTAGAAGGCCAAATCTAATGAAAAGACACGTGAAACGAATCCGAAACCAACATATTACACTAAATAGAACAGAAACAACAATGGTGCTATTGAGGTGAGTGAAGTTAGCTCTGTCAGGCTGAGATAGAAAATGGATCTGATTTACAGCAACAGCATCAGTAAGGAAACCATTAGTCCTAGGAGGGGGCTAACAAAGAAAAGTGATACTCTATCCAGGCCCAGTCCTATTTACACAGGGCCAGCATTATACTGTACAGCTAGACCCCAGTGTTTAGTTTAAGTAACACAGGAATGTCAAACATTAGCTTCAGCTCTAAGAGCTGTTGATGTTGGCCTGCATCCGGAGCACTTCTGATTGCCCCTCTGCTCTCACCCAGACCTCTCTTTTGGCTGAGTGCTCTTACAAATTTCCCTACACTCTGTCCAAGCATTGAGCCTTTTGTTTATATTGGTCTGAAAGTAGGAGTAAATTATTCTTGTCCTAAATCCTCTCCAGCTGAGAGTAATACAGGCCCTGTAGAAGGGAAACACAGGGAGCCATGGGCCGAATCCTAAATGATGCAGCTAGTATAGCTGCATCATTTGCAGCAGGGCTCAGCAAAGTCTCCTGCCAGAGCTACCCACAGAAAAATGTCTGTGCTAAAGAGGTAACCACATCACACAAAGATGCGTGCAAAGCAAGTATGCCATGTTCTCTCTTCCAATATAGCCTTCTGGAAATCCACTGCGTCACAAATACTAGCAGATGTTAATTCAATCAAGAAAAAAATATAATAATTATGAAGGCCAACACAGTTGGTCTAACCAGTTTATAATCTCTGTTGTAACTTGACTCTAATTTTAACGGTATGATCATAGGTCTGCATCTGCAATAGTTGTGCATTGTCGCCCCCATGAGTGACATTAGCCTCAGGTTAGGCTGGTTGCTGTCCATGACCTTAGAATTAATTATGGTCGATATGGGCTTCATTAAAGCACCTGGGTGCACAGAGGATGGTACTTGTTTATCAACCTGAGCCAGGCTGTCCTGCAGGATGACTGAAGGGGTTAAAGCCCAGGGAAAAAAAACAAACTGACTGCATGCCTGCGAGGGGGAAAGACAGCATGAAGGATGGCAGCCATAGCCAGGGTCAGCTCTGACAGTGCCAATTTGATGTGCTGTCGTCAAGGGCCCCTCATTCCCTCCTCCTAACAGCTCCTTCCTGATATAGCTGCGTGTCCTGATGGTTTTCTGATGCAAACAGTCACATGGCAAAATGGTTTTCTCCCTTCCCGGTGCATCCTCCTCCATCTGCTGCTGGGGCCTGAGTGCCGCCGACCGCCTGCCTGTCACAGCGTGCGTGGAAATTAGCTGGGGAGGAGGTGCTCGCTTGTGCTAATTACATTTTAATCATTGGAAATGTGTTGGCAAATCAAGCCTTGATTGCCATCTTGGAGCCCAGTGCTCTTCTCTGCAGGTTGGGGATGGGGGTGGGATGGCTTGTGGGGCTAGAATGTATCTGAGCCCAGACTCGCCAAGCTGGACACCTCATACTCCACCACAGCTTGATATGGCGGCATGCCTGGCCTTCTACTGGGTAGGGCCTGTGCCACATTATTCATGGGGAATAGGGGAAGACCAGGATGGTGAAATGGGGACTCTGTTCCATGCATATTCTCAAAGTCCCCCAACTCACACCTCCCGTATCATCTCTTTTTCTCACCCGCACATTACTCAGTCTGCCAGTCCCACCACTGTGAATTGAGAAACAACAAATAGAGCTGGGCAGAAGGAGACTGATGAGCTCAGGGTTTGCTGCACAGCACCTGCTTTGGCACATGCTAGTTAGAGCCCTGTCACAATATGCTCTTAAATAAGATTCTTATAACACAATAAGATCTAAAAAAACAAAACAAAAACAAAACAGAAACTTGGTTGTGTCAAATGATAAGGTTGGGATTTTGCTCACTGAAGATGCACTCCAGTTTGATTAGCCCCATTTATTCACCACTGCAATGCTAAACAATTCACAGTAATAAAAGACCTACAAGCCAGTGCCAAACATACACATACTCAAACCCATACTGTGTGATTTACCAAACTCTGGTATTACGTTACGTTAGAAAAAAAATCCAGCAGACACACATTTCATAAGAGACAGTTTTGTAAATATACCTAAAAGTTCATGGAGTGAAAGGAAATTCAACATGACATGCCTGACTAGGACAGATCATTAAAATAAGCAAGGCTCTGTGGCGATGACATCAAACATCTAATTTCCACAGCATCTGCATGATGTCCAACTGTCACATAAAAGTGTGGTGGGAAATAGAAAAGAAACCATGAAAAAATAATGCAGCATTGCTTGAGTGTTTCAGACAGTCTATACAGTCACATAAGGCAAATGTTTTGTCGGCAGCCAAGAATGTTTCGTCAGGGAGGACCAGACTTCTGTCTGGACTAATATAACTAGGTCTGATCCACATGTGCAGCACGAGCCAAATGCAGCTGGCCAACATCTGAATGCAATTTCCCTTCAAATGTAAAACTTTATCCAGAAGATATTCAATTCAACCACAAAGTCGCTGGACAGTAGAAGTAAAGGAGGAACGACAGGGGAGAGGGGCAGAGAAATGAAGCCTTCATTAAGTAATAACAGCTTTATATTCTATGACCTCTGGCTTCAACACACTAGTACATTCTTTTTATTGTTTTATTTCACTGGACAATGCCCAAAACTACTGAATGAGGAATAAACTTCTAATTACAAATTCCACATTATTAAATCTCTCTCATTTTGAATTATAATATGAAGTGAATGTTTGCAGAGGAGCTGTATGCTGAGATGTGAGATATGCAAAGAAACCAAGTCTGAGATGCAGACAATCAAAAACATACGGATGAACGAATAAAAACATTTCTTAGGAAGGTGTCCAAATGCTGTGCTGCACGTGTGCATTGACTCACTTCTCAGTACAGAATAAAGCAGGATGTTTAACAGAAGTGATGCTTGGCAGAAACAGATGTTGTTGCAGGGTGTAAACCATTCTGTTAGTCCAGTCCACTCACCAAACACACACAAAACACCTGACAAGGACAAGGGAAGAAGGAGCAGAGGTGAGGCACTTTGCCATCTTAAAAATCTATGTGTTACACAAGCACCAAGTTTCCCGTCTGTGCTTCTAGAAACATCTCAACACGCTCCTCCCAGCTGCAGGCGAGGCTTCAGGGCAGCTCGAGGTGGTTACCAGTTATCTGATAGACACGAAAAAAACCACACCATGCAAAATGTGGCACATACACAAACATAAAGCTTTACTTATTCCAACTCACTATGTTTCTCTAAAGCCAAAAGGGACCTGCGGCTCAAAGCAGATGCTGCATTAATCAAAGATTAATAGAAGGATTCTGGGATAATTACATACATTAAATTGCAATGTTTGTGTGGTTATGGTGATTCCCCTGAGATGAATCCATTGGTGTGTATTTTAATCACCCCCACATGCTACACATTAACAGTGCTGTCATTTGGTATATTCATTACAACAGTCAGCAAGAAGCAGATTTACCATAAAGAAGTGGACAAATGCAATAGTTCCTATCGGGTGAGTACATGGAATTGAACATGACATATTGACTGAGACATTAACCTTTTAGAAACCCTCACTACTCACAGTCCACTGCACCAAAATACTTATGATATATCATATTGTCAATATGATATAAATGGTCAAACACAGCCCAATGTGCAAAAGCTATGTTGGTTTACACACTAAACATAAACACAACGGAGAAATTATGGAAAGCTGAAAGCCTGCTCACATTATACTTTTATTTTCACATTTCAAAAAGTAGTGCATCAAAAATATTCTTCTAAAATGTACTGAGATAATTTGATATTGCATCCTAAGATTAAAAATGCATTCTGTCTGCCATCTCTGGCATTACATGCACTTTTTTTTGCATGCACTTGGAAGTATGCTTTGTAAGGGCTGCAACTCTCTGCTGTCAAAAGATATAAACCTCATCTGCTCCTCTTTCCTCCCACCCACCCTCCTTCCACACTGACTCATAGCTGAGGGGGGAGAAAAACATCAGGATTAGGTTCTGTGCCTCTAATCACTTAACTCCTCACACCTGATGGCACACTATTAACTTTGACTGTCTCCAGTGACCCCGCGGGTCGTTGCCCATCACATCAAGTTTTTATTAGGGAATTTTCCTCATCATTAGCCATGGCCTGGAAACGAGCCATTAATATTCATACTGGCAAACCAAAATGAGGTCCCACTGATTTTCCATCATCCAGGCTATCTGCGCAGCTGCCGCCGTTAACAATCACCCCAGTGCTGCACATTTGCCACATATCATTATGGGGCTCCATAAAGCTCTTTTTTTGGTTGTGCCATGATGGGAAGGCGAGTACGGTGGAGAAAAAGGAGGAGGAGGAGGAGGAAGCTTGCAGCCAGCTGACACCCGTCTGAGAGAAACTAGCTAGCACTGCCAACAATCTGCCTGGAAGTCTCATGCATATACCGACATTGTCAATGCTAAAAACCACTGCAGGCTCTGCCAGGTACACAGCTGAAATACAGCGAGTTCCATGTGCGCTCACATTAGAGCACACATTGTTTATCAGTCTGTAACGGCAGCTAGAACTGCATTACTATGGTCTTGTCCATGATGCTGACATATCTATAGATCATGACAGTTTATTCTACAGGTATTACTGAATGATGTACTGCTGTGTTCATATCCTTAAATACTCTTCTTCATCACAATGAAAACCTTAAATATTGTGAAAGAATTTCCAACAACTCAAATTGAGTCTGTTATGTTAACATGACAACAGAACAGCAGGACTAAATGCTTTGCACGCATCCAAAATGGTGCCCATGCTTCCACAGATTAAACTGATTCCCCTGTTCACATTTCAGCTTCTCTGGATGATATTATATTACTGCTGCCAGAGAGAGCAGGTGCTCAGACTGCACACACTGTGAGCACAGACCTGATCAGGTGCTCCATGCATTTCCTCCTCATAACACTCCTCTCACCTCCCCACGCTAAGACTAGCTGGCCCGGTGCAGAGGAAGGCCTCTTCCGTGTCATGGATGGTAGAAGAAATTAAGTCGAAATGTTTTGACACATTGTGCTCTTATACACCATGTTTGACCTAAAATGAATGTAAAAATGAAATCTCAGACTTAATACATGAATGAGCAATAACTGAAATTTACTGTGACATTTATGCAGTAAGATATTTTTAGTGAATAATGGAGGTTATTATTTGGGAAGCTCCATTATCATGGTTTGAAAATGGTGTCTTGATATCATAAACAGAATGCGCAGTCGAAAACTCTCAGCAAGATGAGGACATAAGGTGAGAGACTAAAGCAGATGCAGCCGCTTCAGCACCGTCTTCCAAATAATTAGAGCTGCAGTGACAAAAACACTTTGTTATTCTCCTGCTATGATTTGCTAGCTGTCACAGTGTACATCTGAGTTGCCTCATTATACAGTACGTACTCAAATAAAAGCAGACACTCCACACTCCTGTCAAGATTCTGTCTACCACACATGCAAACAAGCAAAGATGAATAAACATTAGTTGTTGTTGAGGGTTGGTCTTTGAGCCGGGAGGCTCACAAAGATCCGCTTTGTACAAAATAAAAATATTTAATTTGAAAGAGTGATGCAAGGCAAAATGAAATTAAAAGGAACCCATGCTAACTGCTAAAACAAATTACTCACAGCACGCTAAATTACATTTGCTCCTCCATCAGCAAGATCAAACGAGCCTAGTTTGACTCTCCTGCGCTAATGATTTCCTGCACTCACCTCCTTTTTCATCCCAGGGGTGTTAATAAACAGTCTGTTTTTTTGTTTGTTTGTTTGGTTTATTTATACATTTCCCGGCTCTACATCTCAGCTCGCTCCCTCCCTCTCGTTCTTTTTGCCCATGCTGGTGGCAGGCTGGGTGAATTAGAGGGGTTTAATGTAATCCTGGGGACAGCGGGCTCCTGAAAAACGTGCTCAATTAAAGCAGGATGAGCCCAGTGGGAGCGTCCCTGGCGGGGCTCGGGGTGACTGACATGGCCCTTTGGTTGGGATTAATTAGCATGCTAAGTGGTAGAGCATATCAGGCTGAAAGACACAAGCCACCTGACATCCGCAACCACCTCCTGCAAAACTGTAACAACATGGTCCGGTCACATCTGTCCCTCAACCCTGAGCACTGAGTTCACAGTTCATTTCTACACAACAGTGTTACTGTGCTAAAATATCATAACTTTGTAGTGTGTTGTTAACATTATTGTGGGCTCTAAATTTAAATTTAATTTAAAAAAAATACTTCCAGATTTGCAGTACTTAGCCTGTCAACAAGCAGGATCATGTCACGTCTAGTCTTAAATAAAAATGTGTAAAACATATGGCGGTCACAAAACATAAAACTATAAAAAAATCTTTTCACAATTGTGACCTTATAACATGAGGTCACAATTGTTGTTGTTGTTGTTGTTGTTGTTGTTGTGTTTTTTATAGGTAGGATGACAAAAGTCCACATTAGGGAACAGCTGCCAGTCAGGAGCCTCAAGATTGACTCCCATGAGAGTCAACAGTGTTCTTTATTTATCTATTTTATTTTTTGGAGTCAAATATTGTTTTCACTTGTCTACTGTCACTTAGTCATTGTTTGGTTAGACAACAAAACTACAGGAAAAGAGTGTTTGTAATGAAACACAATGTTGATGTCCTATAGTCCTACATAATAGGTGTCTCACATTTTCAGAGTCATTCTGGTGAAACTATTGTGTTTGCACTGTGGAGAAACCAAGCATTTGTGTGTGTGAGACTGTGCCATCATCACAGGATGGGATCCAGAATGGTAGCTAAACAAGCTAAAGGATACCTCCTGGACAGAACTGACCAAAGATGAGTGCAGTAAAAAGACATCAGTGATCAGGGTTTGAACTTGTTTTTCTCCAGCAGACCATTAGCTGTATGAGTGGTAATGTGAAGTCTGATTTTGCTGCTGTGCTCTAACACAGTTTTCCTGACTTTTGTCAAACTGTAATGTGTTGCAGTGTTTCATGTGTTTTTTGTTTGATTGCTGTACAGCAGTATACCACAGAGCCCAGGCCCCTAGGCTCTGTTCTATTGACTGCTCCAGTGAGAGAGAGGGGGGAGGTGGTGCACATCTGCATCAAATTCACATCTTTGAATTTGTCAAGAGCTCTTCTTTTTTATGTGAAATGATTTCTAACTTGTGTAGTATATTGCCTAAAAAAATATCTCTCTGCAGAGTATTCTTTGCCAAGTTTCTTTTTAAAAAGCTGTTTTGCAGCTGAGTTTTCAGGGTCAGATTGTCAAACATTTATACTTAGTAAATTACTGGTTGTAGTGCTGTGGAACATGACAAAAGGAGAACTCAGCTAAACACCATAAACCTGTCTGTGTCATCAGAGGATAAATAATGGACTCAATCAACCTTAGAAGGATGGTGAAGGTTAGCAGTCATGTTACATACCAGCATTTGTCTAGGCCACTGGTTACTGATACCCTTGTGTGTTGTAATTACTGTCTCTGAATAGGCAACTGTGTTCCAACAACTGACCTATCCTCAGCTACACTGAAAAGCTCCCAAGCCAAGTCAGCACACAATATCCAGTAAGGTTTATGACAGCCGATCACTTTTTCTGCAGTCCAAGGAATAGAGCCAATCACTGGAGTATTTTGTCAGCTGTAATTACTCTGCAATTATATGGTCAAACTATGGCATTACAGGGCACTTTGTTGTCCAAGCAGTCTGCCTTTGATCAAGTTGTAGCAGAATATGTTTCACATTAGAGGCCCCACTATGATGTATGTTTCCTGTCACGACAAGGATAACAGTGAGGTCAGCAGAGCAAGGACCCCCTCCTATCCCTCCAGTCCCACCCCAGCTGGGAGCAACAATAGTCCCGCATCCATCCCTGAAGTCTGCTCGCCTTCCCACTGGATCCTGGGAATAAACAGACTGTGAGCCATGGAGAAACAAGGCTGAAATGACAGGAACAACAAAGTGGTATGAAGTGGATCTTCTGGTAGAAACCATTCATTTCCAGAGATATTCTGTAATTTATCTCACCTGATTTATTACAAGCAATTACAGTGTAAAAATACCCTCTCCAATAAAACTCCACATACATTTTTCTACATCAACACTTTAATGTGTTTTTTAAGTAAAATAATTATGTTATATAAAACTCTGAAATATACGTTCAGAAGATTGTATTCATTAAATCAAAGCACTACTAGTGGTCAAAATTCTCTGTATGCCTTTAAGTATATTTTCAGAACAGTGAGAGAACAGGGTATGTTGAACATGATATTATCTCTGTAGGCAATGTCATGGTTGAAGTGAACCCTGTGGTTTGCTTCAGTGGTGTGAATTTGATGGACCATTCATCACTTAAACACACAGCCAAGGTCAGAGACTGTTGCCCTGGAGCACTACAAGCAGCCATATATTAGCAGTGAGTTTTCAAGGAAAATTAGAATGACTTTGAATGCGCTCCTTTTCACCCAACACATTCCCTGTTGGGTTTAGCAGCGCTCTGAAAAAAAAGCCCACTTATCAAAGATGCCTATGTGGGTAAAGAAAAACCTTCCACTGCACTATCTCTGAGCTGAGCAGAGATTCCAGACTTCTGCTGGTCATCTGTTGAGGGCCAATACGAACTCCTCCTGGGGGATATCAGTGGCATCCTGGGCCAGGCATGGTATGTACTCTCTCCAAGACCCCCCTATTCCACCCCAGGCCTTGCTGCATGCTGGCCTACGCTGCGGACACCACCATCTGTGCTGCCTCCCATTGGTAAGTTGGCAAACGAGCCTGCACAAGTAGTCCTCCCCTGATTTGGGCGTTCAGCCTGGGGGTTGAAAGAGGAGGGGGATGGCTGTGGTGCAGTGAGGGATGCTCCCTGGTGTTTCAGAGAGCCACTCCATAACACTTTCCTCATGAGCGCTTCTCCGGAGGGCTGCTGGAATGTCTCAGAGCCATCTGGGGAGAAGTGGAGCGTGGCAGGGAGCAGCTGGACGCTTACAGCTGCTATTTAAGCCCTGGCAACAGAGCTCGCTATCAGTCAGTCAGCAGGAAATGCAGGGAGCAGAGCAGAGCAGAACCTAGCTGAAGAGAACTCATACAGCTCTGCACTCCTGACATAAGCTTCCTCTGTCCTTTACCCACTAAAAATACTCCAGGTTATTAAAATGGGGGAAAAAAACTACACAGAATTCTAACATCAAAAGAACACCAAACATTTCAGTGACATTTCAATTTCAATTTCAATGAGTTGATTAGACACTTGGAAATGAAGTATTTCATATTCTCGAGATTATAAGGGCTCTACTGTATATAAAGAGAGGAATACAATGCCAAGACACAGTCATGCTGCCTTAGATAGGAAGATAAGGTTTGTGGAACAATATACATGAGATTTTATCTTGTGGAGAAGACAAGTGTGAACAGGGTCGAGTTAGATAAAGTGAGGTGGGTCATATTACGGCTGGGAATCAGCCCCAGCCTACAGCAGTACTTCATGACAAGTAACCACTTTCAGGAACTTAATGAAAGCAAATAGAAACTGGAGCAATACCTCCAAACATATTCAGCATATTTACCTTCACGTATATTCAAAGAAAGCCAGTATTTTTAGTTTTGCACCTGTAAGCACCATTTTTGATTCAATTTTATTCAGTGTTTATATCATATTTTTGCATGCGTTGCAAAATGAATAGGCAAGTTGTGTTGGCAGCAGTGGACAGGAGGAGAAACTCCTTTTTTTCTGTCTGATATGTTTGCTCTGCAATAATATCTTTTGCCACAAATTTGTTGAAGAATTAAATCACTAGATGAACAGGTCATATAAAAAAATAAACAATGTAGCAAAATGTCCTATTTAAACAACAATTGATGAGCAGGTTGTGTAGATACAGTCTTTGAAAGCCTCGGTATGTTCAAAACACACTTGAAGGCAAAACAGAGACAAGCTCTCACCCACAGAGACACAGGCAGAAAAAAGTGCACCAACAATCAACAAAGAAAGAACTGGATTCTCAGCAAATGTCGATTGGCCACTGGAGACTGCATGGGAGGTTTTCTCACAAAGCTGTACAAGACTTGTGTGGATCACAGAAGCTCAACCCCCAGTGTGAAGCTATGGGAAAAAAAACGTGCTTGTCAGGAGAACATTAATTAAAGTGTTAAAGGTAAAAGAAGTATTGACTTCCTCTCTTCTGCAACCTCCCCAACCACTAGCAGCCAGCAAACCCACAGCCCCCCAAGGTAACGTCTTCTACTAGCTCAGGCCCAGGAGCTAACTGGAAGAAAAGCCCCACTAAGACCAATTAAGGCCTTCACTAGGAGACTGAAAGGAAGACAAATGGAGGCAGAAGGCCCGATTACAAGAAACCTTTGTACAGATGTAAAGCAATTAGAGTGGTCTCAGGGGCCAGACAGTGCGGTACCTGTGAGTCATGGATCCTACAGCCAGTCGAAAGTCGGAACAATCCCTCTTTTCTGTTTAGGGCCCCAGTCAGCCTGTGTATTAGTGTCATATATCAGCCGATAGGCCTGGTATTGGTTTCTCTAGTGCAGGGAAGAGGCAGCAGTCTGCCAAAGAGGACCACTCCACCCTCCATTATCCGTCTGTTGGGAGAACAGGGGCTCTATTATCCATTCAGGCGGGGCCTTTTCGATAAAACAAGTGCAGATAGGAAGTGTGGAAGCTCTCAGGTGTCTCCTTCCACCAGGGAAGTTTGTCAGAGAGGTCACTCTGATAAAAGCTGTGGTAATTATACTGCACAGCACCACCGATTACCAGTCAGAGCACATTTAACCAGGACGGCAGTGACCTCTACATCACAATGGAGTGGTGGCAAATCCACACTTGAGCCTTAAGACCATTGATGTAAAAATCTATAAAGAGAAATCTATATAGTTATAAGCAAGATGCAAAATGAATTACCATGGTTACATATGACTACTTCTTGACTGTAAATGCAACATATAGTCTTTAACTTAAATTTCACAGTCAGTATTTCTGTGTATCTACAGCTGTCATTGATAGGCTCAACAAAGGGCAGACAGGATAACAATCTGCAGAGAGTAACAAATTGATCGCTAATGGAAATTTATGTTCAGTGGTTTGATCTACAATTAACTTAAGCAAAAACCCTCCTTGTGATCCAAGATTATGAAATAATTTTGACAAATGGATGCCCGGTCTATAATGACCTTTTTCCCTTCCTCCAAGACAAGGCTCGCTGCAGCCCTCATTATTTATGGGCGGTTTTAAAAAACAGGTATAAGAGAATGAATGTGTGGCTGTCAGTGTGTGTAATGGGGCTAATAATGGTGTCCTGTGCGCTGCATAATGAACCCCACCCCCATAGAAAAGCTATCTCCTCTCTTCTGCCGGTTTGACAAGCAGCACATTCTTCAGCAGAGCCTCCTGCGTTAAAAGCCTTAGTCTGCAAGTGGCAGTGTGGCCCATATAACTCAAGACGGAGAGTCAGGGCCAGTAAAGACGTCCTCAGGAAATTACTATTGCAGCTGTTTCAGCTATTTGTCTGCACCCTCATTTGCAGATACTTAACACTTACCATCAAACTAACACAAACAGATTTCCTGTCTACTAAATGTTATTCCTAAAAGTGATTTAAAAGGGCTCAAAGTAGACTACTTTATTTTAATTTTAATGACATAAAAACAGCTCTGGGAAAACCTTGCTGTCATTAAGTGCAAATCCCATAAATGTGACTATGTATGCATAATAAAATATATGTGATTGCTTGAAATTGCCAAAGCCGTAAATCTGCACAGCAGTGCTTAGCTTGATTTGGGAGCTGAAGAAAACCATTTGACTTCACAGTTCAAGCTTGATGAAGTCCCTGGATGCTGCTGGTTAAAGACTTAAGCAGATGGCCAAATACTTGGCCCAAGAAAAGAGCTGCTCTGAATTTTTTTTGGCAAATCTACAGGCATATGGCAAAAGTTCATGCCAAACACTCCATTTTACAAAAAACGATTCAGTCTGTGGGAAAGCAAAAGCATAAGAAATAATAAGAGACAGAAATGAGAGGATGACAGAAAGATGTAAAATGTTAGAAATATGATACAGTTTGGTCTGAACATATCTAATTTACTGTGGGTCTATCCAGCTCCTCTCAGTCTTAAATAATCAATGTCATAATAACAGAGAGTGGAAGAGATAAACAGAGATCTGCTTAAGATCAGGGTAAGTGAGGTCTGAGTGAGGGAGAACGTGCCCTGGGAAAATCAAGACTTTTGGATTGGACAAGCCCTTTTGTCTGCAGCCAAAAGATTAGGTGTGATGACATTCTGTGGTGAGTGGATACACATTTAAGTCTGAGGAGATCTCACAGAGTATTTGGTATCAATAAAGGCAAAGAAAGCAAAAGACAAAACACCACAAAGCAGAAAATCAAATAAAAAGCTCATATCCTGTGTAGCCCCACCCGGTGTATCAGTCAGACAACTAAATCATGCATCTGATGTCTAGAAGTGTGGAGAAGTCACATACACTTTTTAAGACAAATAAAATAGTACATGTGAATGCTTGGAGCAGTGGAAGACAATGGATGATTGGCAGCAGATGCAACCTTAGTGGGAGGAAGATCTCTCTCAAGGGCCTGACAGGCAGAGCGAGTATCAATCATTCTGCTACAGAAGGTGCTTCCAACAATGCAATCCTCAATCACAGGCTTTTGTTCCACTTATGGTACTGCTCCATTGTGTTACACAACATGTGTTTTGATCTGAAACAACCTCAAACATCACAACACTGTCAACACCATATCCCCTCATGAAAGGTCTTGACAATGTCGCTGACAAAATATCAGTGCCGGAAACAGACTAACATTCCTTCACCAACTATTTTGAAGCTGCATTAAGGGGGCCAATTATTGGTTATTTTTTCCAGCTTGGTCTTTAATTACCTGTCACTGTGTGGACTTACATCAGTATTTTATGTTTGTAGACAAAACCCCACCTTAGACAAATGAAACAAAATAACTGACAAATGTCTTTTATTCATTATTGTAGCAAAAACACCTGAAGAAAAAAAAATGTCGGAGAACCTGACATGAAAGTGAGGCCAAGGACGTTGTATCCCAAGCGTTAGATTGCTTTCACATCAGATGATTAGCTTCATCCATGCTAATTACAGTGAATGGAAACTAATTAAGAGGAACTATGTGTGAGTTAATGAGGATTTGGGGCTGTGTCCATCTTACAACATCATTTGCTCTGCACTAGCCACCAGCTACTTCTAGTCTCCTTTAAAACATCTTCTCTAACTGAGAGAGCTACAGATGTCTTTTA
>JAVQJX010164737.1:0-10620 GCA_036025115.1 Ambassis agassizii
TTATGAGCTACTGTCACCCCCACCCAGTCACATGGCCTGTGTTGTAGGACATTGATGCTCCTTTTGTGTAAAAGTCATGGAGGCCGAATAACATTTTCTTCCACCTCTGAGCGGTCAGACAGAGACAACGGTGTCCAATCGATTCCTGTATGAAAGGTCAAACGGACACGTTGGGACGCACCGCAGGAAACAACCTGATTGTGTGTCTGACGGAGTACACAAAGGCGACTCCACCGCAGTTTGTCAACAAGATGGAGGAAAAAGAAGGATTTCAGAGGAGGCCACTGTTTAAACACTCTGCGTATAACCAGCTGAACAATATCAACAAAAATCCAATATTGTGCCACCACAGTGCAACATATAACCCAAAGCAATCACTGCAAATAGCATCTCCGCTATCAGTCTCCTACACTATAAAAATAAGTTTGACCTCAATGCTCCTCTTTATTGAGTTTGTTCAGATTCTTTTAGTATCTAATAGTAACACTGAGACAAAAGCTGTACAGTTAAGTTAAAGTGACATGAAGTGCAGTCATCACAAATGAAATGTGCTTTTATTTTTTTTTCTGTCTGGAACTAAACTTCTGCTCTTTAATTGCTCCATGTGTAAATAAATAATCAGCCTGCACGTTTTCATTACGTCCCTGTTAAATCTCATTACTGTGACCTCGTGCTTGTAGAAGAGTCAGAGCTGTGTCAGAACAGTCATTTCTTATATGTGCTGAAGTGTCTTTGAACTTTAAAAAAAAAAAAGTCCACACAGACTGAGGTGTGAGGGAAGAAAAAAGTGCATAATCAGTGAATCTTTGATGTGAACTGAACAAAGTGATTTCAATCTGCAAAGTTATTCACCAGTTCCATCCTCTATAATCTGCATATCAGTCGGTGTCAGTTATTGCAAGTTTAGAAGAGAATGAAGTCAGAAGATTTCATTTAAAAAGACTTCATTCTTTACATTGGACACGCTCAGCATCTGGGTTAAGCTCATATCACCTCTCTATGCTTTGTCAAGAGAAAAGAAACTGTGAGGTAAGGACACAGGCTTTTTCCATTTTCTTAGCTCAAAGGCCAGAGAGGTCATCATGGGGAAATGAACATCAAACATGCTGTGAAGCTGCAGGAAAAACACAGAATATGATATTACAAGTGTCTACTGGAGGTCAACGTTGTTTCAGCTGGAGGAAGTGAGACCGACTAGGCCTCACCTGCAGAACTTGAGTTAGTCTCAGCTCCCTTATGGCCTCCTTCATTTGTTTGAACTCACTGGGAGAAATAACCAACACTCATGGGAGAGATCGCCATCCTTTGATAAGAGCTTTGTTGATCAAACTCTGATACAGCTTCTCTTCGTCATGTTCAGCAGAGACAGGAAGACGTTCTTTCTAGTGTCCATAAAAAGCATCCAAAAATAAAACATCAGACCTGATTGTTAAAGTAAAGCACTGAGAAAACATGAAAAGAACACATGACGAAGACAAACAGAGGAGACACACAACAATTAAGGCAGGAAAGACAGGAAAAAGCTCAAGGAAAAGAGACACAGAAATGGAAGTTTCAAAATAAAAGCCTTACCACCTGAAACACAAAAAACATAAGCATGCTTAATCACAGATAAGTTGAACTGCCATGAGAGTGTTTTTTGTTGTGCATTCTGAATAATTCAACCTGAAATCCAGGGAAGAAAAATGAGTCTGAAAAGCTCAAACTTTAAAGTAAAAGAAGCAAAACAAAGTCATTATCAACGCTTTGCAGAAAAAAAGGAAGAAAAATAATGACATGTGCCATGTTTAAATTGGACCCATGAATAAACAATGACATTTAGTCCCCAGCTGGATGCTGGCGTGAAAAATAGATCTGGCTGTGCAACAAGACTGAGTCAAGCTTTGTTAATATCACAAAATATTTATCACATGTCATGAATGATGCATTAGCCACCCTAAATACATCAGCATGAAAAGAAAAAATCTTCATCTGTGACATTAAAAGTCCTGCTACAGTCTGCACCGCGCCCGCAGCCAGCTGTTATCTCAACTCCCATGTAAACAGATAAGTGATGCAGACATGTGGATAGAATCTGATACGAAGCTCCAGCAAACTTTACAGCAAATGTTTGTAACATGTGACAGTTAGTGGTGGAAAGTAACCAGTGTATTTATGTATTGAAGCATCTACTGCTGCAAATTTAACTATTTTTTATTATTATGTCTAAATATAAGATTAAATTAAATGGCAAACAGCAGCACTGGGATAAAGCCAGTGCCATCTCTTAGGAGATAAAATGGTATCCGAACATTTTATTTCATCATTTATTCATTTAAGATAAATGTGAGAAAGTGGATGGTTAATTGTTTATTTAGCTGTAGGACTGTCTGTTGCCAGTTTGGGAAACGCCATCATTATTTAGTGCCATTAAAACATTTATTATAAGTGGGTCTTTTTTTACTTACCATCCAGGAGACAAACAGAGAAGGTGTGCAACAACTTCCTGGTTACATCACTCATGATGTCACAGGCAGAGTCCAAATGTGAGGGGAGAGTGCAATTTTTATTTTTATTTAAATATTATTTACCGTAAATTCACATTGATGCGTTTGTTATGTTTTTTATATTCTTATATATAGATGATAAGTATGTAAACAGAAGATTTATATTTTAGATGGTGAATTGTTTTATTCATCTCACCAGTTTCAGAATGGTACAGCCCAGATTGTTAATGAATGGGACTATAAAAGCAACTGCATTCTGGCTGTTAGTAGATGTCAGGACTGCAATGAGGTTCCTGAATGAAGTTGTGGCACCATGAGCTGAGTTTTATAAATCCACGTAAGCTCTATGCAACCCACATTTAATGACACTAGGCAGGTTTCTTCATGTCTTGTAGCTTTAAAGGCACACGTAACATTTTCATGTTAATTAATCATCTTCATAAGATGCAGACCTCACGTTCCTGCTTTCAAAGAGTGACACAGACGCGCTGATAGTTTATGATATTTGTGTGATATTTGCGCTGATGTTTTATCTCAGCTTTGAAATTTATCAGTGAACTCAGACGAGGCTGATTCCTGTAATATTATCACGAAGCCGTTATCAACAATTAATAATAAGGCAGTAAGTATTTGTTTCGCTTCGTTCTTTTCCTGTAAAGCTACTGTAATGTATGATAACACAGACACATTGCTTTGTATTCGTCGGTATGTGTTACTCTGATCAGCTGGTTGAAAACATGCACGGTGCGGGACAACTGATGAAGTTTATTGGAGAAGCAGAGAAACATCTTCAAGGAAACTCTACATGTCCAGACATCTTGCTTCAACCTTTTATTTGAATGAAAATGATCTGGAATACTGAGAATCTTCTCAGACGTGAGGGACAGCATACCGTTTTTACGACAGTGTGTTATAAAACGTGTACTCCGAGACAGCAGGGGGAGCCACGTCGCTAAAAGTTACTTAGTATCCTTTAAAACAAAGACAGCAGAAATTATTGACAAAACAGAGAAAAACTAAAACCTTCCTGAGTGCTCATGTTGTTGTGTGTCTTGTCTTACTGTGGATCTGAAGGTCCGGGTTCAGATCTGAAGTCTGGAGAGACACTTTTGGACTGGTCACTCCTCACAGACTCACAGATGGATCCTGGTGATCCTGCTCCGTCCTCCTCTTCCTCCACACAAACACTCATCTTCAGTCTGAGACCTGAACCAGGATCAGAGACACATGTTAACACATCCTGGATCAGATTATCACAGACAGGAACTGGATGAAGGCAAGAAAGAGTTATCAAAAGGCTCTGTGTGTTCTTCATTGTGTGTTATGTTGTCAATGAAGATTCTCAGTCATCCAGGTCATTTTCATTCAAATCATGATAAGGAAGCTGGATCAGTTCACAGGGAGTCACATTTACATCATGGAGGATTTAAATCTGCTTTACATTTGGCCTTCTGTCCTACAAGTATCCTACAAAACATTTTTTCTGTTTGTTTTTCGTGTTGATCCAATTCAGAAGAGTTGAAGCAAGGCGTCTGGACTGTTTCTCTTGAAGACTTGCTTCTCCAAGCAGATTCATCAGCGCTAAAAGAGTTTGGTGAGGAAACGGATATTTATGTTTACAGTCTCTCTGTGGGTGGGTCTGAGAATTTACAACAAAAGATCTAAGTGTCTTTGATGCTGACCTGTGAATGTCTGGCTGACAGTGCCAGGTGTGTCTAATGACTGTCTAACGACTGTGAAACTCCAGAGAGCACTGCGCTTTTTGAATGTATGTAAATCTGTGTTTTTTACAACTTTTCCTGTTTTGTACAGCCGTTTCTGCTTTAAGTGCTGCAAAACAAATCTACATACGGATATTAATAGCAGTCAACTGTCAACTTATGTTTCTATGTTTGCACACGATTTTAAGCCTGCAGTCTATTTATCTTTCACAAACACAACAATTACAGAAAGACACACAACACAAAAATTGGAACCAACACACACATTGCAAAATCACAAGAATAAAGTTCAAACTCACCGAGTTTCAGCCACACTTCTCGTCTTTAAACAAAAATGACAAAAACACTTTCACTACTCCTCCCTCTGACCCAGATGACTTCTTTCTGTGTGTGTGCGTTTGTTTGTGTGTGTGTGTGTGTGTGTGTGTGTGTGTGAGAGAGAGAGAGAGAGGTAGAGTGACAATGGGCTGACGCAGAAACAGAGGAGGCTTGCTTCTTGTATGACAGTGTTCATCAAACATGGAAGGATGTGTTGTGTGCAAGCCAAGCTATTAATCAGTGAAAGATATATTCATGTATACTCCTATATGCTTTACAATGTTAACTATTTATGGAGTCTGCTGTTTTGTGTGTTTCCCCTCTCCTTAGAAACAGCAGACCCTATGTAACTAGGGACCACCCTAAAATAATAAAAAGAAAGGTAACTGGGAGAATGCTTTAGAACGTGTTGGAGATTTGTAATTGAGTATATCTCTCAGTTTTCCTTGCAAGTAAAACTTATGCTGTTGTCTTCCCTCATTTATGTGTTTTATGTTTTAGGTTGGTTGAACCTAACAAAAAGAAGTTACATCTGATCATGTGACAACTACAGCATCAGAAACATCACTGCACAGCACTGAGACACAAAATGAAGTTTTGTTTTGAAATCTCGCTGTGGAGGTTTCCTGTCAGAAATTATGTCAGGTTCATTATGTCATCAGATGTAAAGTGAAACTACTCAGAGCTCTGCAGCGCCACACTGTGGATATTAATGACACATACAGCTGTTATAACAGAGGCCTATGTCATGAAGCAAGTTATGTGGAGACTACTGTTTGTTCAGCCTGAGATGTCAGACAGCCTTCTGTCTGACACCCAGACATTGGGGACCTGTATCTCTACCTACTGTATGTATGTGATATCTGTTTCATAGCAAAACCTACTGTGAAAAATGAATGAATATTTATGAATAATAAATAAAAAGAAAGATAAAGAAAACAAGACAACATTGTCAAAACACTAAATTTATCTCTAAAAAGCACACAATTTTGACTGACACAATCAAGAAAATCGAATAGTAAACAAGCTCAAACAATGTGGGTAGAGACTACTACAGACACTATTATTTTTAGTGATACATATTTTTTTAGTAAATCCTATGAGTTGATATGAAAAGATATTCATCACATATAGACATAAAAAGAATAAAATATGTCACTGTGACCTTCCATCTGCTCTGCTCATTTAATACTAGACGAAATTCATGTTCTATTTGAACAAGCCCCCCAGTGCCCGTCCCAACAGCTTAATTCCACCAACTATATTTCTACTAGCTTCAACTATCATTTCACCAGCTACCACCAGAGGCAACAATGGATTAAACTCTTCAGCTTCCTCTCTGGCCTGATTTTCATACCTATATTGAAGTTTGTTTCTTTCTTCTCCCAGTTCTCTGTCATGTTGTTCTTTTATTCTTTCCATTGTGTTTCTCAGCTCCCTCTCTCTCTCCTCTCTCTCCCTTTGTCTCTCTGCCTGTCTCTCTTCCCTCTCTCTCCTCCTCTCTTCATCCATCTCCTCCTTCATCCTCTTCATCTCCTCCTCTCTTTCTTTCCTTTCTCTCTCTCTCTCAGCCTGTATTTGTTGGTTGATTTTCTGCCTCTCCTTCTCATATTTTTCTTGTATTTGTTTCTCCATTTTTTCTCTCTCTCTGCGTATTTTCTCTTCCTTTTCCTTCAGGATACGTTGTTTCTCCTCTTCGATGGCCCTCTCAGCCTCTTGGTACATCTCGTTGGTGTAGTGGCTTCCTCCGTTCTTCTGGACTATCTGTCTTATCTTGTTGAGCAGCTGAATGACCTGAGGCTTGCGCTCCTTCATCTTATTATCAAAGACATGGTACTGATTGTTACATCTGTCCACAAGTTCCTGCAGTTCTGGGCTTTCACTGAGGTATTCTTCAATAGTGGTATCTTCCAGCTGGTCACCATGAGTAAAGAGAACCATGCTGTATCTGTCTGCAGCTCCACCAAAGATTTTTTGAATCATCTGCACCGCCTGCTTTTCCTCATTGGTGAATAGGCCCAGTTTGATGACCACCAGGAAGATGTGTGGTCCAGGAGAACTGTAAGAGATGCACTGAGTTACATCTCTAGTTGTTCTCTCCATGCCGAACCTGGTGTCAAACAGACCAGGAGTGTCAATGACAGCCACCTTTTGTCCATCCACCCCAGCTTTGCCTTTAGAACAGTCTACAGTCATAGACTTAGCACTGAACTTGGATTCAAAGCACTGTCGTCCCAGAATAGTGTTTCCTGTAGCACTCTTTCCCGTTGCAGTTCTCCCCACCAGCACCATCCTGAGCTCCTCATCATTCCTTTTGAGAGGCTCTATGGAGGAGAATGAGTGAGAAAAAAAATCAAGTATTCTGTATTGAATTCAGCTGACAGGTGGCAGTGGTGGCAGCTTAAAGAATTTCACATCAAACAGCACTGCATTGATTTAATTCTGTTTTTCATGATCTAACTTCGAACATTCACAAAATGAAAACTATCACAAACACTACACATAAGTTTATAGAGGTGTTAAGGTAAATTTTCATTCACTGTTGCTGGATTGGACCATTTGTGTTTTCATCTTATTTGCCAGAAGGGGCAAATAAGATGACAGCTGACAGTATGTGTGAGTGTGAGTTTTGTGAGGCATCTGTTACATGCTTCAAAGTGATCAGTTAAATTATATTGAATTCAGCTGACAGGTGGAAGAATAAAGAATTTAATATCTAATAGCAGTTAGTGCATTGATGCCACTCTCTGCTTTTTATTGTCTAACAGCTTCAGTACACAGAGCATGCAGTTCTGCTGAGTGTTAAAGACAGCAGTTCTTGTAAATGGCTTCCTCTGCAGGGTGTGCACTGACTGATGCAAGTGTCTCAATCAATCAATGCAGGCTGTTTCTTTGAGCTCAACAAGACAATGAGCAGACATAAAGTAGAAGACAACTTTTAATAACAGCGCAAACGAAGAAGAAAACCCCAGAAGTTAGTTAGAAGAACTGTGTGTTTTAAACGAATCTATGCAGCAGCCCATGGTGACGCCTTGACGGCAGCGGGGAGGAGGGAAAAAAGAGGGGGGGGGGGGCATTAAAGTTCAGTACACCCTCCCCCGTAACAGCTTAGTTGTCATTTTTGGTGGTAATTTGATTTTTCTTTGCCGGTCGAATCGGAATCCACACGCCGCACACGCTCTATGGTCCTTTCCGGGCTATCGCGGTCATATTCTATCCAGATCTGCTATGAACTGAAGGGTTATAAGCATATAGCTTTAAGCATATAAAAGAATATACTTACCGAATAAATGGGACATGTTTAGGTAAGCTATATATGCTGTAGATTCTTCAGATGAAATGCAGAGGACCTTTTTGGAGCGTTATCAGTGTCAGCTTAGTTTCACTTTCACTTTGTCTTTGCACACATTCACAGTATTGGCTCCGACAGTTTTGCTACAGGCGACATAGTTCCTGCCACAATCTACAAGACTGTAGCCTACAGCTCCTCATTGTGTGTGATAGATGAGGACTGTGGTTACACATAACACATTTTGCACTTGGTTGCTTTTGATTTATGTAATTTAATATTATTCAGTTTTATTTTTTTTAAATATAGTTTTCTATTTTAATTGCATTTATGTGTCAAACTCTATTTATTTTCTAATGTGTGCAGATTCCTCGCTTGATAAGGGTCAGCTTTTTGGTCGGAACAGAAAAAAAAAGTCTCCACTCCGTTTCCTTTTTTCCAAAATGTAGGTAACAGGAAGGTGTCAGGTGAAAAACCCCGAGAGCAGAAAAGGCTTCCTTTTTGAATAAACACTTACAAACATTTAATATTTACATAATAATACTTAATTTATACAGATTAAACTGGGATTGTATCATTTTTAAATGAATGTTCCACAGTTTTTAACTCATTTTAACTTCATTGTAACAATATAAATAATGAAATTCAACGTTTTAACATAGGCTTTAATAGTGTTAAATTGACTAATAAATTATTTTATCATAATTATACATATACTCATACTAATTATTTTCCATTGCTTGTTTTATTTTCATAAAAACAATAAGAACAAATAAGAATTGATCTTTGCAGTATTTTAACAACAGGATTACCACAACACAAACACAACAAAGTATCAGCCTATCAGAAAGCACCAGGGACAGCAGTAGAGGGCAGCAAACTTACCTCTCCTCCTGATAGCGCTGCTGAGTCCTGCTGCTGCCGGTCAATCTTAGTCACCTCAGTCCAGACCAGCAAAAGTCAGTAGGGAAGGTACTTATTGAAGAGTGTAAAGCATTCTCCCGTGATAGTAGTGACATAGGGTGCATCCTTTCATTGCAAATGGGATGAGTTCGGCATCCCCTCTGTACTCTGTTTTTCAAAATCATGTCCAGGTGTTGCATAAAGTTCTCAAAGCCTTACAGCACCATGGTGTGAAATTAAAACCTAAGAAGTGTGAGTTGTTCCACAAAGAGGTCCAATATGTTGGCCGCTTAATGTATGCAGATGGTGTGAAAGTTGACAGTGAGGCTGTGCAAGTTAAGTCTGAAACACCACAACTAAATTCTGACATCACAACTGAATTATTTCAAGGTGATTTTAGGGGTTGTATCATTTTATTGTTTTGTTGGTTTGTGTTGATATTTAACCTTATAGACTGGATGTATTTTTTTCATTGAAAAAGTAAGCAAATTCACTGCATTTTTCTGTGGAAGAGAGCTCTGAAATTATCTCTTTTGGGGGGGTTGTAAGCTTATATAGCAAACAGAGTGTGAGTATTGTTGAGAAGTTACAGAGACTTTGTAGAGAATTAATTTGAAGTTTAGTTTCCTCCATTTACGCTCTGCTTTCCTGCATTCTGTTTTCAAGGCCTTTACCATCAAAGTGTTCCTCCATTGTGTTTTCGGTCTGTCTTAGTTTTAATGGGTGCAACAGCATCCATGACATTTCAGATTCTCTGGTTGATATTATGCAGGAGTTCATCAACTGTGTCTGCACTCACAGTTGGTGACAAAGCTATAGCCTCCATAAACTTGCACTGGTACTTTCATTTATGTACTTTACTTTACTTTAGTTCTTTCCATAACAGACAGAGGTTGGCTGAATGTTAGGAATTATCTGCACATCAAAGAAAACACAGAAATGATCAGAAAGAGCCAAGTCCTTAATATTCACAGAAGAAATGTCAGCACCCTCAGAGATTACAAGATCCAGAGTGTGTGTGGGCCCCTTCACATGTTGAGAGAGGCCAAAGGTGTCCAGTAGATCACAGAGTTGTTTGGCATTAGTGTCCATGTTATTGTCTTGTGTTATGTTAAAATCCCCAGTTTATGATAATGGAGTTGTATTCAGTGCAGACACCCGACAGCAGTTCAGCAAACTCATCTGAAATACTGATTTAAAAATGTCAGTAACTGCTCCACCTTTCCTGCCACTTCGACACTTTGCATAAAACTGGTGGTGAATGGTTGTTACGGCTGCAGGCCTTTTAAATTGTTGTGGGTTGTGTTTTCTGTGTTTCCTCCTTCTTTTTCTCCTCATTTGGACCTGTTGTGCATTGGCGTCATGACGACAGTGTCCATGGCACCCGCTGGTTTGCTCCACGGAAGAACACATGGACCAATGGGCAGGAGGCCCGTGGATATTTAAAGATGGCGTCAACATTCCTTCCTTCCTTCGGCATTGGCTGTATGCAGTCGTCCCGTGTGCCTCTCATTTGTGTTCTATATTGACTGTTAAACTGCGTACTTAGATTAGATTAGATTAGATTAGAAGAAAAGAAAGAATAAATAAACTTCAAGTTTAAACATAATACAATAAACATAAAACAATAACGTGACAGTGTAAAGTGACTGTATAGACAGTGTAAACAGACTACAACAGCACCCGCTGCAGTGGATGTGGAATTACACTGTATACACAAAGCAAAGCCTGTTCCCCGGGGGTCATATGCCCCATTGTTTGAGAAGGGCTGCTCTACGGAGTCCAGACAGTCCAGGACAGAGCTCGCTCTCCTGATCAGTCTATTGATCCTGCTCCTGTCCCTGTCTGTGCTGCTCCCTCTCCAGCAGACCACAGCATAGAATATGGCTGAGGCCACCACAGA
>JAVQJX010164788.1:0-10418 GCA_036025115.1 Ambassis agassizii
CAATTCATTTCTTACCCCCAGTCGCTGCTCCCACATGACCACTCTCTACCCCTGACCCCAGTGCATGTGCTTCTTGGATGATGATCTTTTAAACTCTTTTGTACCTGATAGTGAGGTTACACTGACAGGATCTTTGGTCCTGCACCTATGGTAGTAGTAGTATATTTTTTTTAGCACAAAGTATCCAGTGTTTCACAGATTTTCTAGGACAGGAGCTACAAAATGAAACATCTACTTGTTAACATGCAAGGCAAGCTTAGTGTTGTGCACTAGATGAGGTATAATCTAATCTGCATTGAGATGAGGATGACTTTTACTCATTTAACACATGTCTGTGAATAGTGATGTTAATTAAGCTATTAGCTATTAATAATCAGATCAGACTCACTGAAACAGTATAGTTATGTATTTTTCTTTGTGATAAATAAATATTTTACTGTAACTGCATTAGTGAATGTTTGAATCAGAGTTTCTGATGCGCTCGGCCCCTTCGGCCCCTGCTGGTCTGCATGTAGGCCAGTCCCTTCCTCAAAAAACGTATGCTGCCATGCCTGCATCAAGGCTGCTCGCTAATGTCCCTCCCCACCCCTCTCTTCCCCTCCCCTCCTCTTCCTCCTTATGCTCCTCTTCCTGCCTTGCCTGTCAACCACAAAATGCCAGGGTTTCACCGGGGAGTTTGGCTGTTGTTATAGTACATCTTTCTCTGTGTGACACTGCATAAAAGCTACCACAGCTGAACCTGCTGACCTGTCCCGCCAAAACCACATCACAAATCCGATTATAAATTATTTAAATATGCATAGACTCCAATAATGGGAATTTATGAAGCCAAGTTTGAAAAATCTAGAAAATTTGAACTCTTATATTCAATATCACAGGGGAACCCAAGCCATGCTCTTCCAAGTGTGTGTGCGTGTGTGTATGTCTGTGCGGTTGACAGGCAAAGTACACCATGTTCCATCTTGTGTGGCCTGCTTGCCCCCCCAAAGATCAGTGCATTTGGTTCTTTAAAAAAAAAGCCTTTTGCTGTACCAGATTGGATGATGACCTTTAAACCTTTAGAATTATGATTTACATTTTTTCCTTTCCTTTTGTCTTTTCTCTGTCTTTCTCTCATTTATACTTGTAATAAGAGTCATTATGTTTGCACATCAGTTTGTTTGGACTCCTTCCTCTCTCTCTCTCTCTCTCTCTCTCTCTCTCTCCCACTGTTGATTTTGGTTTTTGTGTTTGGATAGAGGAAGCTTGTGCAGATATTGTGTATTTGCTAAAACTGATCGTGCTCTCCTTCTGTGCTGTAGAACAATTTCATCAACTTGAGCTTCCTGAGGCTGTTCAGAGCAGCTCGTCTCATCAAGCTGTTGAGACAAGGAGAGACCATCCGCATCCTGCTGTGGACGTTTGTTCAGTCCTTCAAGGTACTCAGCTGTGAACTGATATACACATAAACACAACCACAAAGCATTCAATGGCACAGATAAACACTTCTTATCTCTGCTCCTGTAGGCTCTGCCATACGTTTGTCTGCTCATTGCCATGCTCTTCTTCATCTACGCCATCATTGGCATGCAGGTGAGTGAGGACTGCACAGTCTCATCTCAGTAATTACACTTGAACTATCTCGAAATGGCACTCATATAAAGTACTGCAAATGTTATGCAGCTTGAAAGATGTTTTGTTTTAGTCAGCGTCACAGTTTGTAATGTAACGGATCTCTTTTGTTTCTTTGTTCCCACTCTTTGCCTGTGTGTGTGTGTGTAGCTGTTTGGAAACCTCGCATTAGATGAGGAGGGAGAGAGTGCCATTAATGAGCACAATAACTTCAGAACCTTTATCATGGCCCTGATGCTGCTGTTCAGGTATGTCCTTAACGGAAGCTTTTTCTTCTTCTTCAGTTGCTTTGATTGTTGTTAATGGTTTTGTTGTTTGTCTGCCTTCATTCAGGAGTGCAACGGGTGAGGCATGGCATGACATTATGTTGGCTTGCCTGGGTGGTAAAGAATGCGATCCGGCCTCACGGAACACAGAACCAGAGTGTGGCAGCACCTTCGCCTACACCTACTTTGTCTCCTTCATCTTTCTCTGCTCTTTTTTGGTGAGAAAAGAACCCTGAAGACAGTGTTATTATGTGTATTATTACTTTAAATGCAACTCCTGGATGCTAATAAACATTTTGTTACTTCCTTGCTTCTTTCATTGTTCCAGATGCTGAATCTGTTTGTGGCTGTCATCATGGACAATTTTGAGTACCTGACCAGAGACTCCTCTATCCTGGGGCCGCATCATCTGGACGAGTATGTAAGGATATGGGCCGAGTACGACCCCGCCGCCTGGTGAGTGGCTCATACTTACACTTTTGCAGGAACACAGTCATACAAGTGTAGACACGCACATGAAGTATAAATACAGATCCACACATGGAGTATTGATGTATAATGTAATACAAAGTTAGCCTACCCTACACAAATGTTTTTCACTGATTTGTGCTGAATGTAACATAACCCTTGACTTTTTCTCCCGTCCCAAAACGAGAGAAAGACTGATGTCTCGCCTGAGACGTGTGGTGGTGAAACAGCATCCTGTGATATTAAGAGTTACAGCTGGCCTGCCTGAACAAACAGCCACCTCTCTGTTTTTCTCTCGTCACTTTTCTTTCTGAAATTTCTCATTTGAAATGAATGTAACCCTTCCCTCTGTAATGTGTGTGTGTGTGCGTGTGCATGAGAGGTAGGTTTTCTTAGTGTAAATAAATGCTCTCTCCTTTCCCTTCTTTTTCTTTCTTGTCTCCTCTTCCTCCACTCTATCTCTTTCTCTCTCTCTCTCTCTCTGTCTCTGTGTAAACAGTGTGTTCCCTCACCTAACCTCCCCTCCTTGTATTTTTCTTGCAGCGGGCGCATACATTATAAGGATATGTACAGTTTATTGCGAGTTATCTCCCCTCCTCTGGGCCTTGGCAAGAAATGCCCACATAGGGTGGCCTGCAAGGTTTGGACCAAACCCCTAAAGCACAAACTTAAACGCAACCTGCTCGCCTTTTAAGAGACTGGAATGAATGTCGCTCTTTATCACTTTGAAAACAAATTCTTTCCTACTTCAACTTTTTATTTCCATCAGTTTGATTTTCTTTTTTTTTTCTTTTTTTTTTTTTGCATTATTCAGTTGTTTAAAGCTCATTTCACCATTGAATCATTTTATTTGGTGGGGGGGATTCTGTTGTATATGCATTCTGACATGACAATGAGAATGTTTGGGACAATGCAGAAATGCACACACACACTCTTTTACACACTCACACACACACCCCGTCAGCGGTGTGTGAAGCATGAGGTGGTGCACTGCACTTGCTATTGTCTTCTGACTGAACGCTGGGAAAATGACACTGATGTGTTCACTTTTTGAAGTCAGTATTATGTAAATACTTAGAGTCTAGATTCCAGTCAGCCATTGTCTTTTATTTCTGCTTGCTGTCTAATTTTTGCCTGGGCAGAAAATGATAGAGCAATGTGCATTGTTCTTGTTTGAGTTGGGGTTTGGGAGAGGGAGGTGGGGTTACTTTAGTGCAGAGACATGCACACACACAGAGAGGGTTTGGTCTACACACTGTTTAGCTTTTTAGCTGAGTGAGCTAGGAGAGTCTTTTCCAGCCATGTGTTAAACATCGAAAGGCTGCAGACTTTGATTATTTTCACTTGATTCCATTCCTATAATGGCAATATTTTACAATTTAACTAACCACCAACATTCAGATTTAGCTGTTCTATTTGTCCTCTGTGTTCCCTTTATTTCAGCTCAGGATAGTTACATAGCCTCCCCTTCTTTTGTTTTTGGTTACCAGGGTGTTGAATTGCATCCTTATGATTGGTCACCTAATAAAGACCTGCGCCTTTTCTTAAAACTTATTCCTCATTTGGAGAGATTATGTTAGAGCTCTCTAAAAAAAAAAAAAAAGGTCACTCACTCTTTGCCGTCTCTCCTTACCGAGAGCAGACAAAAACACTATATGGACACATCCAATAGGAAACATGCCTCTTATGCTTTATTTACAATAGAGCTTTCGTTGCCTTTGTTAATGTTTATGGTGGTGGTGGAGGCACAGACTTTAAGATAAATAAAGATACATGACCAAACCTGCTCTGTTTGTGGCTCTGCTGTATGGGAAAAGAAGGAAAGGGGCAGGGTGTGTGTGTGGTATGGGGCAAGGACTAGGACATACAAAGGTCTTGTGTCCACCAGGTTTCTCTATGCAACTACCTGTGTCGACAGATGCTCATGGAAAGAACCCATGACGTGTGCATTTGCTGTGTCTAGAACCTTTTACGGTGCAGTCACACAAAAAAAAACATGCAGGGCAAAGCCTTTATTACTCACATTTCTATTGTGTGGTATTTCATACTTAAACTCCACACTGTCGGCCCGGGGTTGCAGATTTGTGTTGTGATGTTCTGCACCAACTAGATAATACTATGATTTTTTTAGAGGTGTCATTTGTGGAGTTGTTATGATGCTTATATTAGCTCAGCAGGTGCAGAGGTAGGTATCTATAGTCTACTTATACTACATTGTAATTAATGTGGAAAGAGATATCTCAAAAGTCATTCTGTAAATGTAGATAACACTTGGGCAGTTGTGTCCCTTTTGGAGTGTCACATCCCTTCACTGTCATCAGGGAGGGTTCCCCTGAACATCTGAGGACACAGCTGAGGACAGAGGCTCCTGGTGGACACGCAGCCTCACTAAAGGACTGCATTGACTTGTCACTGTGACTCACTCCGATCTCTGCAGCGGTGCTTTTCTTTGCCTGCTAGAAGCCCCGCTGCCAGTTCTATCCGAGTGGCGAAAGAGGGCCATAACCCAAACAAAAAAAAATCCCCTTTTCACCTCGTATAGAACGGTATATAAACAGCAACTAACTAAACTAAATAACACCTCCTCCTCCTCCAATCTTCCCCTCTTTACCAAGCCTTTCTCCCCCCCTCCCTCCCTTCCTTCCTTTCTTCTCCCTTACTTAATGATAACCAGACTAGGAGCCACGTAACACACCCCCTCGTTCTCTCTCGTTCTCTTTCTTTCTCTTTTTCTTCTCACCACAGCAACCACATATCCACAGCGATCAAAACAATAACCTCTGTGTATTTGTTCCCCCCCCCCCCTCTTCCTTTCCTTTGTCGGTTTCTTTCTTTTTTCTCCTCACGTCTCCTCCCCCAATCACACCTCTGTGTGTCTGCGTCCTTCCCCCTCAATCCCCCCTCTTCTCGACCCCCATTGTTTTACTTTCTTTCGTTTTCACGTTGTCCGTCTTTGTTTTGTCTGTTGTGTGTGTGTTGGTGTACGTGTGCTGAATGCGTGTGTGCATGTGACGTATGTGTGTGTATGTTTGTGGCCACCCCAGCGGCCGGATCAGTTACACAGACATGTATCAGATGCTAAGACACATGTGTCCGCCGCTAGGCCTCGGGAAGAGGTGTCCCGCCCGGGTCGCCTATAAGGTAGACTCGCCCCCCACCTTACCCCACCACCCCCCTCAACCACCACCTAGTCCCTCCTCCCATCATCCCTTTCTTCCCTCCTCTCCTCCAACCTCCCATCTCCGTCCTTACACCTCCCCATCGCTGGGGAGGAGAACCTCTCCTCTCTCACCTCCTGAATCCTCCTTGTCCTGTTTCCTTTTTCTTTTCACCCCTATCTCCTCTCCTCCACGCTCCCCCACCTCCCTCCCCTCCCTCCTCCCAGCGGTGTTCTCCTCATTGTCTGTTAATGGTGGTTGTGGTGGTGGTGAGCGCTGTCCTCTCTTCTTTCTCTCCGACCGCGGGGATGGAGGGATGGGCTTTTGTCGTGCAGTGAAGTGAAGTGATAGTGGAGTGGTAGTCAGTCCTCTTTTCTTTTATTCCCTCCCGTCAGGCCACAGGAGTTAGGGAACGGAGGAGGCTTTGCCAGTCCTTCTGCAACCTGCACGGACGCACAAGAATGCACACGACTAAACCCGGTCAGGAAAATGTAATTCGAATACAGATGTGACAGTTTCCCCTTTTCCACAGTGAAGTAAAGGAAAGAAAAAAAAGACATTAATTCATGATTTTTAAATTCCATTTTTTATTATGCTGCATCTCGCAGTGTGCCTATAAGAAGTAATGCAATGCTACAACAGCCTTATTTGCATATAATATTAAGGGGAAAAAATCTAATAATAAATGATCCAATCACATCTGGCACAAGTTGGTTGTTGAAAACAGCCCTGACAGATTTAGATTAGCATTAAAATACAGCAGAATTACAGTTTACCTGTTCTTTTGTGTGGCTCTGGAACCATGTATTCTGTCTGTTGTTTAATAAGAATACATTCAATACAACACTATCTGAAGTCAGAATATAAATCAGGGTCATATTCACACAGTGCACCTCTGCTTACGATGCGGGTACAGAAGGACCGGCAAGGGTGTCTGTCTTCAGTCCTCTGAGTCTCTTTTTCCTGTGGATGGCTCTATAAACACACACACTACCACACGCATACAGTAAGTAAGTGCTGTGCACATACGTACGCTGTTCTTTTTCTTTTATTTTTTTTTGGTCCTCTTTTAATACCCAAGGAAATTTCAGCGTCTTTGGCCTTTTTGTGCCACTGGTCAGCAGGGAAAAGATCTGGATCCAGCATCTCAGCATTCGCTGTCTCTTTGTCCTGTCGTCAACTTTCTCCCGCTCTGTCTGTCCTCTTTGTCATTTTCTAACTTACTGTCATCCAGATTCACCAAAACAGAAGACATGTGGTGCTGAAACCTCTTAAAATGAAGCACCTTGGCTAATTTGTATATGAATCAGGATTAATCAGATTGTGGATGAGATATTTAATGACAGCTTGCAGATTTTGGTCAGTCCTTGTTTGATCCTTCACTTTACCAAACTAGTATCCTGGACTGATTCCTGATCATTTTAAGAGTTTCCAGCCACGTCCTATGTACAGTCCTCCAATCTTCTTTCCTATATCCTTAACTTTTATTGAATCTGGGTGTTAGTTTATTCTTCTTCACTGTTTTGACCTTCCATCTTCTGTTAGTTTATGTCCTCTGTTTTTCCCTCTCTCTCTCCCTCTTTCTGTCTTTCTAATGTCTTTCTTCCTGTGTCCTCATTTTTATCAGCAGTAAGGCTCCATCTTCATCCCTTCATCACACCCTTCTGTCCATCCCAGCCCACTCTGTCTCTGCTTTCCCTCTCCTGTCTGTTCTTTCCTTTCTCTCTCTCTCTCTGTCTCTAGAATGTCAACCTGTCTTGGCAGTGGCCCCCATCACATACTTCAGCCATCAAAGCCTTCCAGTATTCATTATGAGCTTCACAGAAACAAGTGACCTATTGAGATGAGAAAGACCTGATGAATAGAAAGCGGAAAGTTCGACACTGATCACTCTGAAGGCAAACTTTTTGACCATCCTTTATTGGACATTACTCCTCTGCCTTATATATATGAAAAAAAAGTTGTGTACTGCTACGACACTTTGTTTTCTGAACTGACCTCTAAAACAATGTCAGTGTTGTTTTTCAGTCCTCGTCTTTATCTCTTGTGGTGTTCTGTAATTTCTAGCCTCTCACTTCTCTTCTCTTTCTCTTTACACACACACACACACACACACACACACACACACACATTCAGATCCTCTCTCCTCTCCTCTCTGTTAACTCCAACTGACTCAACTTTCTCTTGATTCCTCTTTCAGTGTTTTCACAATCTTCCTCTCCCTCCTCATCCTTCCCTTTTTATCTGTACCTACATCTCATAACCGAGCTTAGAGTCACCTAGTTTAGCTCAACTAACTGCTGTCCCCTTTGATAAACCCTCCCCTTCCCTGCCCTCACCCTGACAGTACTATAACCACAAAGTCTGGTTGGTCCAAAACAAAACAACAGAAACAGCATCAGTCATCTCTTTTTGATCTTCTCTATGATTTTTTTCTTCTTTCAGGGAATGCCACAACTCTAATCCTTTCTAACTCTGATACCCCCCTTAAGACACTGCACCCGTTTGGCATTGAGAGAGATCTTGACTTGAAGTACTAGCATTGCTGTTCAATTTGACTTTGATTAAGGGAGTCATGAATGTCAAAATGCAGAGAGCAAAAAAAAAAGTCAGTCAGTAGGATCAATCCGTTTGGATTGAGGATACTCTCTTTGCGCGGATGCACGGCTGCTTGTATTGTGGGTTTTGAGGGAAATTGGGAGGCTAGTGGCCTGGGTAGGTGGGAACAGTTTTGGGCTTAGATACTGGGAGTGAAGCAAAGGCATGTTGCATGCTCTGTTATCAGTTTGTGGGATTTTTCTATGGGGGTGTTGTGTGGTGTTGCATGCAATCCTCGCACTCTTTGTTGCATGGCTATGGGGCGACATTGAGCCTTTGCCTTGCTTTGCCTGTCGCCTGCCGAGCGCTGTGGATGTTGGCCGATGCCCTTTGCCTGCCGCACACTTGGCTTTGGGCATGCCCGACACTCGCACACACTCAGGAACACACGAGCACGTACACAATCCCACCGTCATCCGTACTACCGTGCTTGCCATCGTGAGTGCCCAACGCTCATGTTCGTAGGTAAATCCGATGGATGTCAACTGGTCAGGATAGGAACGGCAAGCGACCCCCAGCGGGCCCAGCTTGTATCGTTCTATCTGCAGGTTTCTCCATCGGTTTTACTTAGTATAGACATGTAAAGACAGGGAACCTCTTTACAGGTAGGGGGAGCTCTATAGCAGATGCCTCAGTTAAATCCAACCACAGTAGTCTCCTGAAAGCTAACAGAATTACACCAGTGATACTGTTATTGTTCTCCAGTCAACCTATTTTGTCTCCAAAGGACTCCAATTAAGCGCTCTTAATTGCAGTCTGTGCAAATAATTGTGTGTAGTTGGGCGTGGAGGGATGCTGGGTGGGAGGGGGTTGGGTGGGGTCGATGTATGTGTACTGTTATATATATATATATATATTTATCTATATGTGTGTACAAACAGAGATGTGTAAATGCGCGCAGGCATTCACACATTTAGGGAACATGGGCACAGGTTGGGTCGGAGCTCATTTCGGCTCTGATTGTTCTTCCTTGTGGTTCTCGGCTCTCACAGTTGCTTAGCAGCAGATGGCCCTCATTGGATAGCTGTGCTGTCTTGTAGAGTATCACTGGAAAGTCAGGAGACACATGTTCCTTTCATCAAAACAAAATGCTTTTTTGCACTTGCAAATGCACAGAATGACCAAACAAATGTGCAGCATATACTTAACACATTTTATGAGAGATAAATTCACTGACCTGCCACAATCACCTTAACGCTAATCGGTCTTAGGCAATAATGAATAAAACCTGGACAAATCTAGTCCAGCTGTAATCGGCTGTTGTCTATGGAGCTCTCTCAACCCCGCCCCCCTACCCCTCACCCCTTCCCTTTCCCGGAGGTTCAGGTCACACCACACTTTAGCCAGGGCACACCCCTTTCTCATCCTCTCATCCTGACTGGCTCTCCACAGAGGCTGCTTCGCATGGATCTGCCGGTTGCCGATGACAACACGGTGCATTTTAACTCCACGCTAATGGCTCTGATCAGGACGGCACTGGATATAAAGATTGCTAAGGGTACGATCACAAACACACTGTTTTTCAATCTTACTTGTCTGTCTGATGGGTAGGGCTCCTCTTCTTTTAATTTCTGCCTCTCTTGTTAAATATTACAAATTTCTGCCACTTATGACATTAACAAATGACTTTTCTCTTTTGTTTGAATGTGTATTCGTGTGAATGGATAAACATGTTTCTTTTGGGATTTTGTGCCGTTGTGTCTACTTTTGGTCTGTACCTTTCTTACCCTGTGGACTGCAAATGTTGGGGATGTATGCGTGTGTGCTGGTACGGATGTTTTGACAATCTGGTTCCTGGGGGCCACTCAGGCGGTGCAGACAAGCACCAAATGGATGCAGAGCTCAGAAAGGAGATGATGGCTATTTGGCCAAACCTGTCGCAGAAGACTCTGGACTTGCTGGTGACACCGCACAAGGGTAAGTTGCAGGGAAACAGCACATAGTGGTGTGTGTGTGTGTGTGTGTGTCCGATCACCAACTCACCAAGAGGACAGCTTCTACCAGTCAGTGTCATTCACAGCTCTGCATCTCCTGATCAGACTACAGCAGAAACACACACATCATACACAGGTAGATCACACATCAGAGTGGACACACTGTACCTTCACTGTCACACATTCAGATTCTGATATCAGGGGGTGCCTGCTATAGAAGATCCTCTATAGAAGTCTTTTCACTACAGGAATCATTTACAGTAGATGCAAATAAACCAGTAAATGTCTAAAATAAAATGATATGAATGAAAGGTTGTCTTCAGGTAAATCTCTTTAGAGTAAGATTTAATGATTTAACAATGGTCTAGCTAGTTTTGCATGTT
>JAVQJX010164802.1:0-13512 GCA_036025115.1 Ambassis agassizii
GGAACAAGAGGAAAGCAGAGAGAAGCAGGAGCAGTCAGAAACACGTCTGCACTCCTCGGAAGCAGAAGCAGGAAGCTGAGCCACCAGAGATAATTTGTTGTGCTTACACCAAACCATAGAGGAAGTACATTATAGAAAACAAATATGAGCATATAAACATAGCAAAAAATGTCAGACTGTTAACGTTTATGTTTTTCTGACTCCAGTTCCCCCACAGATCAATAAGAATGACATTCCTGGGGAAGGTTTGGCACCTAAAGAGGTCAAGATCAAAGTGAACAGCACGCTGACCCTGGAGTGTGTCGCACAAGCCTTTCCTACTCCAGCACTGCAGTGGTATAAGGATGGACAGGTAAGGGTTTGTAGTACTAATTTTATTACACTAACTAAGTCTTTAAAAACACATGATGTAATTTCTCCTCAGATCCTTCGGACAGATGATCATGTGTCCATCACAGCCAATGGTCGGATCGTGCAGATCAAGCAGGCTCAGGTGTCAGACACAGGCCGCTACACCTGTGTAGCCACCAACGTAGCTGGAGAGGATGAGAAGGACTTTGATGTAAATATACAAGGTGAACTGGGTTGACTGATGCAGATGCTGAAGACTTTTACTTCTAACTGTAGAGATGAATGTAGAGCTGTACACTTTACTGTGTCACTCAACAAAATGTGAATAATGTGTAAAAAAAAAAAATAAAGCTCAAAGTGGGTTTTATGTTTATGTTTCCTCTCTATTTAGTTCCACCTACCTTCAACAGGCCTGGTGGCATTGACACCACATCAAATCCGGGGTTCGGAGGGGATGCTCGAGATGTAATACTTAACAATCCCATCTCTCTGTACTGCGAAACCAACGCTGTGCCCCCTCCAACACTCACCTGGTACAAAGACGGACAGCTGCTAACCTCCAATGACAAAGTTCTGATCCTGCCAGGTGAGACTGAGACTGACAGCAAAAGCAGTAGAGAAGAAGGAGGAAAGAAGTTCACACTGATCATTCACTGTTTTATTTTTAGGTGGGCGAGTGTTACAGATCCCCAGAGCACAGGCTGAGGATTCAGGCAGGTACACATGTGTGGCTGTCAATGAAGCAGGAGAAGACTCCATCCAGTATGACGTCAGAGTGTTATGTGAGTAAAAAAGACAAAAACACTCTTTCATCAGTACCATTCCTCATGGTGTATCTCTGTAATGTACCAGTACCTCCGACCATACGAGGAATGGACAAGGACTTACCAGATGAAGTCATAGTCCTGGTCAACAAAACCACACAACTGGATTGTCATGTGGATGGAAACCCCGCCCCCAAGATCACCTGGTTCAAGGACAGCCAGCCAATCAGCTCCTCTGGGCCTCATAGAATTCTATCCAATGGAAGAGCACTTCAGGTAACAACTAGGAAGCACAGAGAGATTAGGGGGACAGAATTAGATATGCACCACATTTTAGGTTCAACTTCAAAGAGATTATTGCCAATCAGGAATCAGTGGTTTATATGTTACATAATTGCACATTCTTGCTGACTATCCTTCAGGTGTCGACTGCTCAGGTTTCTGACACCGGCCGCTATGTGTGTGTGGCTGACAACGTGGCAGGAAGTGCAGAGAAGTCCTTTAATCTCAATGTTCATGGTGAGTTACAGGCAGGAGGATATTCTTAATACTAGATAATTAGGTCTAAAAAAAAATAGGTCTAAAAAATCCTGTTTGCTGTTGTAAATGTTGCGTCTTTTCTCCCCTTCAGTGCCTCCCACCATTATTGGCCTGAGTCCTGAGAATGTGACAGTGGTGGTGAACAACTTTGTGTCTCTCTCGTGTGAAGCTACTGGCTTCCCTCCTCCTACACTGAGCTGGCTGAATGACAGAGGCCCCATCCAGGGCAACACCAATGCCCTCATCATGCCAGGTATGGAAAAGCAATTTACAATAATTGTCAAAACTCATTATAACCCAAGTGAGATTATATTCTGATTGTGTGTGTGTGTGTGTGTACATATTTGTGTCCAGGTGGTCGGACTTTACAGATTTTGAAAGCAAAAGTATCTGATGGGGGAAAGTACAGCTGTGTGGCCATGAACGCAGCAGGGGAAGCTTACAAACACATCTATCTCACTGTTTTCGGTCAGTCCACATATTGTGACGTTTGTATGATTCCACTCTGTTCCTGAATTAGGCCTTATCTTACATCATAAACTTTTTTTATTCTGTCCCCGGCTCTGCAGTTCCTCCCAGTATCAGGGACAATAGTGGAGACTCTCCTGTGGTGGTGAACGTGCTCGTTGGAAAATCAATAACTCTTGAGTGTGAATCTAATGCTGTCCCACCTCCTACCATCACCTGGTATAAGAACGGCAGAGTAGTGACAGAATCAGCCAACCTGCGCATTCTGGTAGAGGGACGGATCCTCGAGATCAAAACCTCAGAGGTGAGGCTTACGCTTTGATTTTTGTCTTTCTACTTCCACCATTATACGAAAAAAAATCTCATTTTAATAATCTGCCTCTTTTCTTCAGGTGTCTGATACAGGACAGTATGTTTGCATGGCCACCAATGTTGCTGGTCAAGTGGACAAAAACTTTCACCTGAACATCTATGGTATTATATTACATATAATAATTTATAACAACCTTCAGATAATTGCAGAAAAAATATTAAATAGTTGTTTTTGAACTCTTTCTTCAGTCCCTCCTAGTATTGATGGCCCATCTCAGGAGAATGTTGTTGAAACCATCAGTAATCCAGTCACGTTTTCTTGTGATGCTACTGGAATCCCTCCACCCAGTCTCACCTGGCTGAAAAATGGACGCCCCATAGGTACAACAGAACTGATGTTTTTTTGTTTTTTTTGTTTTTTTTGCACAAAAAACATACCAAGATTAAATAACACAGGCTTCATGTATCATTTAGAGAACTCAGAGTCTCTTGAGATGCACATCTTCTCAGGGGGCAGCAAGCTGCAGATTGCACGGTCGCAGCTCTCTGACAGCGGCACCTACACCTGTGTGGCCTCCAATGTGGAGGGCAAAGCACACAAGAGCTACCGCCTCACCATACAAGGTACAAACACATTTTTGAACCTTAAGCTGAACAATATATTATTTAAGCTTAGCAATATTTTGCCCAGATTTCAGAGTTAAGTAATATCTCACACAAATAATTCTCTCATAGTCCCTCCCAGTATATCTGGATCAGAGATGCCCAGTGAGATGGGGGTCCTGCTGAATGAAAGCATCCAGCTGCTCTGTCGAGCACAGGGAACCCCAGCTCCAACCATCCAGTGGTTGAAGGATGGGGAAGCCATCAACAGTACAGGAAACAAGGGACTCAGGTACAGAAAAGAAAGAGAAACAAAAAGCTATAATATCCCATAATGCCAAGCTTGATATATGCATCAGAAACTGAGCCGTAAGATTGCGATGTATGCTCCCTTTTTGTCTAGAGTCAGCCCAGATGGCAGCATTCTCACTGTGACCCGAGCTCACACCACTGACAGCGGAAAGTACACCTGTGTGGCCACCAACACGGCAGGAGAAGAGGACCGGATATTTAATCTGAATGTATATGGTGGGACTACCATGTTTAAAATTGTTCTTTATGATGGCGAGGTTTATGTTTATGTGAGTGGGCTGATTTTCCTTTTGCTCTTCCAGTACCTCCAGTAATAAATGGAAACACTGACACGGTTGAGGAGCTGACGACAGTTCTGGACAGTTCTGTCAATATTGAGTGTGTTGCTACTGGCTCTCCTCTGCCTCAGCTGAACTGGCTGAGAAATGGTCTGCCTCTGCCGGTCTCCTCCCACATACGGCTCCTCTCTGCAGGACAGGTGCTCCGGTAGGTCAGTGGACAGGGTGTGTGACGAGGGTGTTGTTTCATAAGAGTTTCCTCTGTTTTTTTAATAGGCTCTGCCCCGAAAAAAGAACAGATGATGCATCTTTAGTGAGGCTAAAGTCCATCAATGTTTTTAATTTTTCAGGATAACGCGCATCCAGGTGACTGACAGTGGAAGCTACACCTGTGTTGCCTCAAATAGGGCAGGAGTAGACAACAAACACTACAACCTGCTGGTGCATGGTGAGTCTGAGTTTTCATGGTGATTTATATTCTTAGCTTGAGCAACGACAGAAACAACTAAGTTGTCATACTGTCCTCCCTAGTCCCTCCTGGTCTGGACGGAGCAGGGAGCACAGAGGATGTGACTGTTGTCAGAGGGAACTTGGCGTCTCTTCTTTGTATTGCTGATGGGACCCCCACCCCCACCATTTCCTGGCTTAAAGATGGAGCGACCCTGGTCCCTCACCAACACCTTGTTCTTCTCAACTTGAATACCACCGCGCAGATTAGCCCGACTCAGGTTAACGACACAGGACGCTACACCTGCACAGCTAACAACACCGCCGGGCAAGCAAGCCGGCACTTCAACCTGAAAGTTCTGGGTGTGTAAAAGCACATAACCAACATTATTCTCCAGTTTCAGCCATTGGTGTGAAAATATATTTTCTTTCTTTTCTTTGTCAGACCCGCCACACATTGAGGGCTCTGGTGTACCAGCAGAAGTATCAGTGGTGGTTAATAATGTCCTGGAGCTGCAGTGTAAGGCCACAGGTATCCCTACACCGTCTCTTACATGGCTGAAGGATGGACGCCCGCTTCCGCAGACAGACAGCATGCGCCTCCTCCAGGGAGGAGAGGTGCTCCGTGTGGCCTCAGCACAGGTCAGTAAAATCCCATTTTTCACATTCACAGTATATACAGAATCTAATGCCCTTTATAACAGTCAAACTTTCCACAACATGAGCAACACAATGATTTTTTTTGGTGTGTCCTGCACTGTTCTTATGCACACTCAGCTCGAGGACACCGGCAGATACAGCTGCTTGGCTAACAGTCCAGCAGGAGATGATGACAAGGAGTTCCTGGTTCGAGTGCATGGTGTGTAACAAAGTGCAGTTTTTATTTTAAATAACTCATAAGAGGATGGATCCAGTCATACTTTGCATAGTTACGTTGTGTTGTTTTAGTGCATATTCAGCTGAAGTTTTCAAAAATCAGAATGGATTTCATGTTTGTAAAGTCTTTCTGGTCAATGCCTCCCTCAGTCCCCCCTAACATCGCAGGAGAGAGCACACCTCAGGATGTGTCAGTTCTGCAGAACAGACAGGTCACTCTCGAGTGCAAGTCTGATGCCGTTCCACCCCCAACTCTGACTTGGCTCAAAGATGGCAAACCACTGCAGGTCTGAAACTCAACGAATAGCTGCCAATACAAATATCTTTTCCTGACGTAGGTTTAAAATTTTTGGTGTTTGTAGGCGTCTGCTCGTGTGCGTATTCTGTCGTCTGGTCGCTACTTACAAATCAACGTGGCAGAGCTCAGTGACAGAGCTCAGTACACCTGTGTGGCGAGTAACATCGCCGGCAAGACCACACGGCAGTTTAACCTGGCTGTCAATGGTACAGTCACATCACTTATCCACAGTTTCATATTTTATACATGAATATTCATCGCATTAAATGGCAAACTAATCTGTCATTTATAACATGTGTTCCCTCAGTGGTCCCCACTATCAAGGATGGCCCACAGACAGTGTCAGTGCACATCAATAAGCCAGTGGTGCTTGAATGTGTGGTAAGTGGAGTGCCACCACCTCGAGTCACATGGAGGAAACATGGAGCGGTGTTGGCAGGAAACAACCCCAGGTACATCACATAACACACAGTAAGAAACTCCTGTGCCACATCAGATTCAGTACATAACTCTGTATGTGATCATGTGTGCAGGTACACATTTGTAGAGGACGGCTCTTTGCGCATTCACTCTGCTCAGGTGACCGACACAGGTCGTTACCTGTGTATGGCAACAAATCAGGCAGGGACTCAACGCAAACGAGTGGATCTGCAAGTGTATGGTGAGTAGTATATATGCACAGACTGTCACACAAAGCACACACACATACACAATCACTTCAAGAATCTTTCCTTCTCATCTTTCAGTGCCTCCTTCCATTGCTGACAGTCGCACCAATGTGACCGTCATAGTCAACGTTCAGACCACCCTGTCTTGTGAGGCCACAGGCATTCCCAAACCCTCTGTTAGCTGGACGAAAAATGGCCGCCCCATTAATGCTGACCAGAACCAGAATATGTACAGGTTGATCCAGGTTTTTTCCCTCTCTTCCCTCATTTGATGTAGTAGTAGTACTAGAAAAATGACTTCCACATGCTCACTACACTGCCTCTTTCAAACATTTTTAGGCTACTGTCATCAGGCTCCCTGGTTGTCATAGCACCCACAGTGGAGGACACTGCAGTGTACGAGTGTGTGGTCTCTAATGAAGCAGGAGAAGACTCCAGATCTATCAACCTCACTGTCAACGGTAAGTAACTCAACAACGATTCTTGGAGAAATGACTGAACATGCCAAGTACTTAATTTCATTAACAGGCAAGTTCAGATGCTTTTATTTCTCTTTATTCCTGATCATTCTGTCTATTTCCCCACTGTAGTTCCTCCATCAATAGCAGATGAACCCACAGAGCTGGTTGTAACCAGACTGTCCCCAGTGGCCATTGCTTGCACTGCATCTGGTGTCCCTGAGCCCACAATCCACTGGACTAAAGATGGCATGAAGCTACACCAAAAGGGACAAGGATACAGCATCCTGCCAACAGGTCTGCATTGTTTTAGTGCCAGAAATACAGTTTTAATAAACACAAATGTGTCCTTTGTAACCGTTTGTTTTAATCTGCGCTCAGGTCTGGTTGAGATTACCTCAGCTGAGCTCAGTCACGCTGGTCGCTACTCATGCACAGCCAAAAATGTGGCAGGTTTCACCCATCGCCATGTGCAGCTCACAGTGCAGGGTAACAATCAATATGTAAAAAAAGAACATCCATCACTTTATGTAAATAGACTCTGACTGACTCTGATTTCCATCCTTCTCCTCAGAGCTTCCAGTGATCCTGTCCCATCCACCCACTCTAGATGTGATCCTCAATAACCCCATCACTTTGCCCTGCAGGGCCACAGGCTCACCTAGACCTACCATTACCTGGCAGAAAGAGGGCATCAACATACCCACCACAGGTAAGTAATCCAGTCTATGTGTGTCCATTTGCAAGTAATTAGTCATGACGCTGTGTGTCTTGCTTCATTATAGGTGGTATTTTCACAATACTACCAAATGGAAGTCTGCAGATCTCTAAGGCCTCTACCTTAGACTTTGGGACTTACATGTGTGTGGCTCAAAATCCTGCCGGCACTGCACTGGGCAAGACCAAACTCAGAGTCCAAGGTAGGCGACAGACTTTAATTAGCAGGCATATTATGTAACCTTCAGTACTTTAAGATATATAAAGTGTACCACACATGATTTCTGCAGTCCCTCCAGTGATCAGCTCAGAGACTCAGACATACCTGGCACCTGTGGACTCCTCTGTGACCCTGCACTGCCAGGCCGACGGTTCCCCCCCTCCCTCCGTCACATGGCATAAAGACGGGCAGCTGCTGAGTGAATCTGTGCAGCATCGGGTCCTCAGTTCAGGATCCCTACAGATCGCTTTCATTCAGCCAAGTGATGCTGGACAATACACCTGCACTGCTGCCAATGTAGCAGGCACTGTCAGCTTGGAAATGAGCCTCACAGTACAAAGTAGGTTTATAAGGACAATTGGATAATTTAATTAGTAAAAATAATTTAGAGTGACTTGTATTGTTATTGTTCTTCGTTTTTTTTTAAGTTCCTCCCTCCATTCGTGGTGGAGAGCAGGAGGTCGCCGTGGTAGAAAACAGTCAGGCTCAGCTGGTGTGTGTGGCAGAGGGCGTTCCTCAGCCCAAACTGTCCTGGGAAAAAGATGGTCATCCTCTCAGTGAAAACACAGGGGAGTACACGATCCTGCCCTCTGGAGAGTTGGTTATTGATATCGCTCAGGTAAAACAAACACAAAAAAGTGGTTTTCCTGACGTGTTTTGATGATATTTTTTCCGAAAGTTAGAGAAACATCATTGCATATTTTGAAAACTTTTTTTTTGTTTGTTCCTTCTCTCCTGCCATCCCTCACTCCCCAGCCTGATGACGCTGGCACTTACACTTGTGTTGCCACTAATTCAGTCGGACAGGACAGTTGGACGGTGACCCTGTCTGTTCACACACATCCTGTCTTCACTGAGCTGCTCGGAGATGTGGCACTCAACAAAGCAGACCGGCTTGTGCTGGCCTGTGGAGTCAGTGGCATGCCCTTACCGAGGATCACATGGGCTTTCAACAACAACATCATCCCAGGTATGATAGTCGCTCTTACAAAATAGATATAGGTAAAACTAGTGTTTTTATTAACCCTTTCTTCACCTTTCACTGATGCTGTAGTTCACTATGACCACATGAATGGTCACAGTGAACTGGTGATAGAGAGAGTGAGCAAAGATGATGCCGGCACCTACACCTGTGTGGCAGAAAACAGCGTAGGAACCATCAAGTCAGTGGGATTCGTCTATGTAAAAGGTAAAAAACTCCTGAAAACTCTCTCTCGCTCTGCTATATCTCACATTTGCTGCACAGAACTTGGTCTCATTTGTTCTCCAGAGCCTCCGATCATCGATGGCGACCCTCACTCCAACCATATTGAACCTCTGGGTGGTAATGCCATCCTGAACTGTGAGGTCCGAGGAGACCCGCTGCCAACCATCCAGTGGAGCAAAAACGGAATAAACATCCACATCAGCAATCGAATACGCCAACTAGACAACGGCTCCTTAGCCATCTATGGCACAGTGGTAAGACCTCACAGGAGACCTTGTTATAGTTGTGTGTTTTAGCCTCATACCGTTTAAACACAAAGATCTGTTTACCTTTGTATGACAGAGTGAAGATGCTGGAAACTACATATGTGTGGCAACAAATGATGCCGGTGTGGTGGAGAGAAGCGTCACGCTTACATTACAGAGTAGGTGTTTACCAATGACATGCAGCCATAAGGTTCATTCTAGCACCAGGTCTAATAGAAGAACACCTTCCTTCCAGGTGCACCCACCATCATTGTGGAGCCTGTGGACAAAGTAGTAGATGCTGGTACCACAGTACTGCTCAACTGTCAGGCAGACGGTGAGCCTACACCCATGATAGAGTGGTCCCGGCAGGGGCGCCCCCTCCTGGCCAACGATCGCTTCTCCACCTTGTCCAATGGTTCACTCAGGATCAGCAGCGTCCAGAAGGAGGACACGGCTGAATATGAATGTGTGGCTAGAAACCTGCTTGGATCGGTGCTGGTCAGGGTCACACTTACTGTACGAGGTAAGTTTCTGGAATAACTTTGTAGAGATTATAAATACTAAAACTGATGCCATCATATTATTTTTATTTGTTGTTTTGCAGTCCATGGGGGCTACTCTGAGTGGGCAGAGTGGGGTCCCTGTAGTGTTTCTTGTGGTGTCGGAGCCCAGAAGAGGCTCAGGCAGTGTAACAATCCCTTACCTGCCAATGGAGGCCGTCACTGTGCAGGATCAGACAAAGAGACACGCAGCTGTCAAGGAAAACCCTGTCCAGGTGAGAGTGCAGTTAAAAACCAGAGGCAGAGAAGACGGTGTAAAAATGCCTGATGTTTCAATCAAATTTTCTCCTTCGTCCCTTTACAAGTGGACGGTAACTGGTCAGAGTGGTCTCTGTGGGAGGAGTGTTCGCGTACCTGTGGCCAGGGCAACAGAACCAGGATCCGTACATGCAGCAACCCTCCAGCTCAGCATGGAGGCAAGCTGTGTGAGGGGAAAGCAGTGGAGGTCATCATGTGTAGTGTTAGACCATGTCCCGGTAAGAAAAAAAATATGTTCTGTGCTTTAACATGCATACCTGTAACAGAATGCAGACTTGTGAACTTGTTGATCTTCTCATAGTGGCAGGTAACTGGGGCTCTTGGCTGCCATGGAGCCCATGCAGTGAGACCTGTGGTAAGGGCATGCAGTCCAGGATCCGGCTGTGCAACAACCCCCCTCCAGCATTTGATGGGCCACGGTGTGAGGGCACAGACACCCAAACACAAGTGTGCAAGGAGAGACCTTGTCCTGGTTAGAACACGACTTTGTTTTGACAAACTTTCTACCTACTCTTCAGTGATCTCTGTGAGTAACAACCTCCTGATTCTTCACAGTGGATGGGAAGTGGTCATCCTGGGTGAGCTGGGGAGCCTGCAGTGTGTCCTGTGGGGGCGGGACCAGACAAAGGACACGCCTCTGTGCTAGCCCTGCCCCTCAGCATGGTGGCAGACAGTGTGAGGGCAACGACGTGCATATTGATTTCTGTAACAGTGACCCCTGCCCCAGTGAGTGATTTTTATTTTCTCTGCAGCAGCTCAGTATATGTTTCAATATTATGACTCACTCTTGTGTTGTTTCTCTGCTCTGTGTCAGTCAATGGTAACTGGGGTCCGTGGAGCAGCTGGGGCAGCTGCAGCAAGACGTGCAACGGCGGTCAAATGAGACGCTACAGGACATGTGACAACCCCAGACCAACAAATGGTGGGAGAGCTTGTGCAGGCGCTGATACACAGATACAGAGATGCAGCACAGCCAACTGCCCTGGTGAGTCAGTGCTGCATTTCATAATGTTCAAGGGTCCTCTAAAGCTTCGGTTTCTCTGATATGTGTGTCATCTGTTGATGTTTCTGTGGCGTATCATTGTAGTTGATGGTAACTGGGGTTCATGGCAGCCGTGGGGAGAATGCTCTGCTTCCTGTGGAGGCGGAGAGAGGACACGTGTCCGCCTCTGTAACAGTCCGTCTCCTAGTAACGGTGGCCGACCCTGTCCGGGAGACTCCACCCAGCTATCCAGGTGTAATACTCAGGCCTGCCCAGGTAAAGTGTACAATACAAATACTGTAAATGTTTGTGTGGTTCTTTAGACTGCTGGTACTTAAATACACTCTCTCCTTTGTCAGGGGGACCCCAAAAGGCTCGAGGCAGTGTCATAGGGAACATAAATGACATTGAGTTTGGCATAGCCATCCTTAATGCAACCATCACAGACAGCAAATCTAACGGCAGGATCATCAAAGCTATTATTTCTAATGTACCAAGGACTTTAGGTCCTGCAATGAGGAAACTCATCTCCATCCTGAACCCCATCTACTGGACCACTGCACAGGAAGCAGGAGAGGCTGTCAATGGCTACACGCTAACAGGTGGCGTCTTCAGGCGGGAGACACAGGTGGAATTTGCTACAGGTAAAAAAAAAAGTTGTTGTTTGGAATAACGATATTTTCTGAGTTAGTACTTCGACTAACTTGTGTAATGCACTGTGATTTTGACAGGTGAGATCCTAAGAATGACCCACATTGCCAGGGGCCTGGACTCAGATGGAGCATTGTTATTGGACATTGTAGTGAATGGACACATCCTACAGCTGCCTTCACACGCTGACATCAGCATCAAGGTGCAGAAATAAGCCAATTTTGACAGATAAATTAATAAGGGGAACAAAACTATAATGACATTTTAAAAAGTTTGGGTTCTGAAGAAGTAAGAGTTTTGATGGACGCAAAACAAGTAAAAAAAAAAAACACACCTTCTTTCAGGACTACACAGAGGATTACATCCAGACGGGTCCGGGCCAGCTGTACGCTCTGTCCACCCGCATGTTCAGCATCGACAAGGAGAGCGTGCCCTACTCCTGGAACCACACCATCTCCTATGACGTGTCCAAAGGGAAGATGCCATACCTGGTAGAAACACTGCAGGCTACAGCCATCACTGCTCAATATCACCCTCTGGAGGAGGTTCTGGAATATAGCATCCAAGCTACCATCACTAAGGGTGAGTATTAAAAATACGTGGCTCACATTTTCCTTACGTGTCTGTAGAATGCACTAAAGTGATAAGTGTTAATATGACTCCAGGTGAACGCAGTAACCAGTGTCCTCATGGCTTCACGTTGGTGTCTGCTGGGCCTTTCTGTGCAGGTAATCACAGGGTTCCTGTCTCAGTACAACAACAGCTTTTTAAAGTATGTTTGTTTTTAATTGTTTATTTCTTTTGTGCTGCAGATGAGAATGAATGTGAGGTTGGGAACCCCTGTTCTCACACCTGCCACAACGCCATGGGCACTTATTACTGCTCATGTCCCAGAGGACTCACCATCTCAGCTGATGGCAGGACCTGTCAGGGTACAACGCAAACAGCCACAGGATTAAATATGAAGATTATTATGACAGCGATAGATCTTTTTAACCTACTGCTCTCCTGCGTGTTTTAGATATTGATGAGTGTTCACTGGGTGGAAACGTGTGCCACGGTGGACAAGACTGTGAGAACACCATCGGCTCTTACAGATGTGTCATGCGTTGTGGGCGTGGCTTCAGGAGAACAGCTGATGGTCTGAGCTGCACAGGTACGTCAGCAGATAGATAATATTCTTATTATGAATTGTATATATGAAAGCTGATGTGAGCTCTCTCTCGGTCAGATGTGAATGAATGTCAGGAGTCCAACCCATGCAATCAACACTGTTTGAACACCATTGGCAGTTACCGCTGCGCCTGTGAGCCGGGCTTCCAGCTAAGGAACAGACGCTGTATAGGTGAGACAGACGCTCCTCTCCATTGATCTGCTATTGGAAACATTAACACTGAATCCTGAAAGCACATGCATTTCCTCTCAGACATAAACGAGTGCAGACAACGAGTTTGCCGTTCAGACCAGCAGTGTAAAAACACGCGAGGCGGTTACACCTGTATTGATCTGTGTCCCAATGGTATGACCAAAGGTGGGAATGGAACATGTGTAGGTGAGTGTTGTTGTAACCAAAAGAGAGCAAGAAGTGCTGCTGATTTAATTGATTTCCTAAGGTTGGGCTAATCTAAAATTTCTTCGTAGACATCGACGAGTGCAGAGACGGAACCCATCAGTGCAGATACAACCAGATCTGTGAGAATACCAGAGGCAGCTACCACTGTACCTGCCCATGTGGATACAGGTCTCAGGGAGTAGGACGGCCCTGTGTCGGTACGCACATCCTTTTTGTCTTCTTCTCACTGGCGGCACCTCATCAGAAAAGAATGCCATTTTTTTCTAGCTTTATTTGAAGAGATCAGGACTGTGTTTTTAGGCGATGGTATTAAAGCTTTCTTGCACTCATCCTTCAATCAGCTTGTTTGCTTCTGCCGCAAAACTTTCCCCTCAACCTGAAAGTCTAAAATATCTGCTGTCATCTTCCATGGATATCATCATACCACTGCTTGCTTATATTACTAAAATGCTGCATTGGAAGCTGCTGATTAACACTTTAAATGCTGTTCTTTTTGCAGAGAGGTACTGCATGGTGTAAAAACAAAAATGTCTCCCTTTAGAGAAAAGGTTAAGAATGGAGGTGACGTGAAAGTACACTGTCCCTTTGACACACTGAGCATCAAAAGACCAGCACCATGACCTCACAGCTCTGTCTGTCTTTCTTTTCCACTTTTCTCTTTTTCTTGTCTTTGGATTTCCTGGGATTGCTTTGTAATGGCACACATTCCTCTTCCCCCCTT
>JAVQJX010164838.1:0-16436 GCA_036025115.1 Ambassis agassizii
GGTTAATTTTGTAGTGTTGTGCTTAATTGTGTTGTGTTGTGGTTTATTTTGTAGTGTTGTGGCTTTTGTTTGCTGTGACACTTCTGGGCCACCGTAAATTAGTCTTAAGACATTTCTTAATCCATTTCTTTAACGTCCAATTTATAAAACGCCGTGTAAGGTGTTTGTTGTCCAACAAAATAGCGTTTAAAACTAAAACTCCGCGAAAGTCATTTTGGGGCTCTTGTAAACAGAAACCATACCGTTCTTATAAACAACTTGTTTGACGTGTTGTACTGACGTTACTCACGTCAGTACATTACAGTATTTCTTCTGAACAGACAAGTGCGGGAACAGTTAGCCTCACAATGGCCAAACATGCGGTGCTTTCATCGGGGACAAAAATGTGGAGATCTCTAAACTGTGCAAAGTCAGAGCTTCGTCTGGATTTGACTCTTGCTTGTGGACAAAGCTTCCGGTAGGTTGGTCGATCTCAGATTACATTACAGCACATTACGTTACATTCAGATGTGAGACGCAGAGTCCCATATTTGGTGGCTCTGTTGTAACTACATCACCTCCCGTGGCTTTACATTATCACCCATCACATTTCACAGATGGAGAGAAACTTCAGCAGGACACTGGACCGGAGTAATGGGAGGCCGAGTGTGGACTCTGACCCAAACAGATGACACTCTTTGGTATCACGTTTACAAAAACCAGGACAAACAGAAGAATGAAAGTGACAGAAAGAGGAGAGCTGGTGTTTGTCTGCAGGAGGAAAACAAGGCGGAGAAGAGACTCAAAAAAGAGGAAGATGATCCAGTAGCTGTTACAGTATCTCAGACGAGTGAGGAGGAAGAAGACCTGCTGAGAGACTACTTCCAGCTAAATGTAAACATGGGTGACCTGTACAGGGAGTGGGCTGCAGCAGATTGCCACTTCAAGAACATTGCACAGATCTTCACGGGTCAGTGTGTGCTTACATGCGTGATGCTACAACTTCATGACAGAAATGCTATTTGGTTTGTCAAAATATTGTCAAATGTTGTCTCCAGGTGTGCGAATGCTGCGGCAGGACCCCACTGAGTGCCTGTTTTCTTTTATATGTACATCCAACAACCACATCTCTCGTATTCAGGGCATGGTAGAGCGACTGTGTGAGGCACTGGGTACCCCGCTGTGTCAGCTGGATCAAACGTCCTACTCTGACTTTCCTTCCCTGTCTGCACTTGCAGGTAATTAACACTTGTGCGATGGATAATTATGTAGTTTTATTATTGTTATTTTATTCATGTTGTGTTTATTTATTTATGTTTCTTTACTGTAATTGTCAGACAGCAGCGTAGAGACATGTCTCCGAGATCTCGGTTTTGGATACAGAGCCCGCTTCCTCCAGCAGAGTGCAAAGCAGATTCTGGATACCCATGGGCTCCAGTGGCTTGAAGGTTTACGCGGAGTCCCATATATGGAGGCCCGTGATGCTCTGCGTACTCTCCCTGGTGTAGGCACAAAGGTTCAGCAGCAAAAGATACTATTAAGTCATTGACGTTGAAATTAAACGATAATTATCGTGTGTAATCAAATTATGCTTTGTGTTATCTTGCAGGTGGCAGACTGTGTATGTTTGATGTCACTCGATAAGCCAGAAGCTGTACCGATTGACACACATGTGTGGCAGATTGCTAAGCGTGACTACAAATATGCTGCAGGCAGCGGACAAAAGAGCATCACAGATAAACTTCATAGAGACATTGGTAAGTATTCAATTGATGGTTTTTTATTGTAAACACCATTTAATACTCACCTTCACAATTCCAAATGTCTACACAGGGGATTTTTTTAGAAAGCTTTGGGGACCTTATGCAGGCTGGGCACAATCGGTGAGTGTTCTCTTAACTGTCCATGAGTCCCTGTATCCTACAGTCTGTCCTATGTGACCACCAGCATAATGTTTCTCTCCATTTCAGGTGTTGTTCTGTGCCGATCTCAAGAAGTTCCAAAGCCTCAAAGAAATGATGCGGCCAAAGAAAGAGGAGGAGGATGAGGAGGAGGAATAAACATCAGTGTGTAAGAAAACAAAAAAAAGGACAGGACACAATGGAACTGTGAAAAAGTCAGCAAAGATGTCTGTCAAGAAAGAGAAGGTGGTATGAGGTAAACACAAAACTACATCAGGATTCACATATGACAATATTTATCTTTTTTTGACTAATTGAAAATGGGGTTATTCTGTAATTATCAGGTTGTTTGTTGGTTACCATGAATTTACTACTACAAATACACCACACTGGATTTTTCTATAATAAATACTGTCACTTGTTTTGTTGAATTGATATCATTCTCACTCATCCCCTGCCCTGCTGAATGTTGCCAAATTACACCACTAGGTGGCAGCAGACATCAGTAGATAGTGCTTTCCAAGGCAATATTGCATAGTGGGTCATCTGCTTTTACATGGAAAGAACAAATTGCAGTGTTTCTGTGGGTGAATGCTTTCTGTCAGGCCTCCTGGCTCTAATTACAGCTACATGTCATGACATTTGCATGCATATTGGAAAAGGTCACAGGATGCCAAAATGGTGCTGAATTTTTCTCCCTTGCATCCAAACAGTATTTCTGTCTTTCAGGTCATAAAGAGCGGTTTCACTGGGTTGCTGTGAAGTGCCATGGTCTGTGTATGTTTAACTATAGGCATGGGTTGACTATGTCAGCTGGTCTTTTTATAGCCGGGATTGCAGTTATCTGCTGTCAGTGCTTGGAGCTTGTGTGACTGTCTCTGGTGACAACACGGTCATGTCTCTTGGCGAAGGGGAGGGGGGTTGACTTTAGGCTATGACTGAGCAATATTTTAGTTTGTTTAAAATGTATGTAAAGGATTTTTTTTGTAGAAATATGTCTGATAATCAAGCTGTTTGAAATAGTTTTGACATTGTTCACAAGCGTGCAGATGCATCGCCATCGTTGCATCTGTGAGTGTATCTGTACACGCATGTCTTACATCCATAGATGTGTTTTATTTGTGGAAGAGAGTGCAGCCATGTGTGTTAATGAATATGTGAGTCAGCTTTCATCCCCACTCCTCTTGAGCTGGGCAGAAGCTGGGGCCCAGCTTCAGGGCAGAGTCACAGTGAAGAAGAAAATCAGATTAAAAATAGAGCTGAGAGAACAGGGAAATGGTAAGAAAAAGAAAGAGAGGGAGCAAAAGGGCGTTAGGTGAAAGTGTGCTGGAGGTAGGGACAGGAATTTTAGTTGACATACAAACAAAAAATACAGCTACACAACAGTAGCCTGTGCATTATATAAGAGTGGGGTCGCAGCTTGTGTTGTGCCCTCGAGGTTTGTTCAGTTGAAAGGACACGGCAATGCATGGACTTTCTCTAATAAGAGCATGTCATTGCTTCCTACATGCACCAGGAGGCACCACTTTAAGAGGAGGAAAAAAAAAGTTAAAGAAAGGGTATTTCCTTTACAGTATTTGGTTTGTCTGAATGACAGCAGCTGACATGCAGAGACATGAAAAACCAAAAACATTTTTTAATGTAATGACCGAAAATGTCTTTCAGCATTTTCTCTGTATTATTAAAATGATGGATGTTTTTATTCTTAATCAGTATCATATAGCTGTATATGACAGCATACTAAAGCTGGATCAAATTTAAAGACAGTTGTATTGATTTATGTTAGATGTGGTTAAATTTTAAGCTGCTGCAGGCAGCTGTGGAAGAGCCTAGTGGTTGGTGGAGGCAGTCACCACATGGAAGTCTGTCTTTGGGGCCCAGAGATGGGGAGATTATTCTTTGGGGTCTTGACAACCATAGGCGTGAGGGGAAGCCAAAGAAAGAACACAGAGCTGGCAGAGGTAGTTTCAGATCTTAGGCTCTTCTGACTCATGATTGTGTGGACGGATGTTAGAATATGAAGAGCGGTTCTTAATGAAAGAGGCTAATTTCATATATACGTTCTACCATTTGATAGAATCCATGCTTGGCTGAGTGTGATTAAGGTTCTTATAGATAGGGAGAAGGAAAAAGTTCCGTCTGCTCCGGTGTTAAATTTCAGAGCCCCTACCAGGATCAATTCAGATGACTAGGAGGAATGTATTCACCGCATTCCTGGACAAAGATGGTACAGAAATACTATCCACAGAATATATGGGTGTGGGGTAGCATGAGTTCCATGTGTGGTTTTGGCGTGTGTGTCAGTGAAGCAAACTCCCTCCATTTTAAGAAATTGTTCACTTAAGCATACTTTAAATACTCACTTTATTTAAAGCTCGCTCAGTATTTCTCATATGAATTAAGAGCTGTCAGCTCCATATAAGTTACAGGCCTGACCTGTATCAACTGAACAAATGTGTGTCCACATACATTGATTCATTTTGAAATTAGTATTTTGTACTTTGATGCTCATATAAAAATACTAACAGAAAATATTAGTATATTGGATTATGTACGTTTTCTTCTACAAAACCAATCTGCCTGCTTTAAGTGGTTGCGTCACTATTGTGTTTTTCTCATGTACTGCATTTGCCCTTTCGCACAAATCAGTTGTGTTATTGCCTTAATGAGTCACACAACAGTCGCTGCAGCTCTGTTGTGAATAGTTTACTCCTAACAAATCGTATCACTATAGATCCCAGAAATCCAATATATGTCAGGGTGTAATCTGAGCACTCCTGAGTTTCCCCCCTGCAAGCCTTTTTAAAATTCAAACAAGCAGAGAGCACTTTCATTTGTATTAGTTTAACACCTACAACTGCGTAATAACTCAATCTGACAGGAAAGGTCGGTAAGACAGGCTAACACACAACAGGCCACAGAAAAAAAATAAAACATGGATCTATCAAGAAAAAAATAAATAAAATAATGATTTGTGTTTTTATAAATGTAGAAAAATACACAATATTTCAGGAAATATTGGTTATGAAAGGAGGGATGTTGAACCCCTAAAACATTTGTTACAGTTTGTAGAAGTTTCTGGAAGAAGTGACAAAGCTGTATGTGATAAACATTTGTGAATCATACCCCCTACTGATACAGATTACTATAATCTCGTTACTCAATTCAGAGCTGCTGTAGGACAGGTCACACAAAAACATGCCTACACATCCACCCCCCTGTTCTTCTCCAATGTGGCCTATACTTTCAATTATGTAGGATGTGATAACCTATAGAATGTCTTTTATAATCCATGTACATTAATGTGATTAGCATATAGAAGTGTCTCCTGCTCCACCTGTCCAAACCTGTCCAGTTTCTCCTGCTTGCTCAGGAGTAATGTAATGGCATTAGGACAATCCTCTGAGCCGTACAGGTTATTTTAGGACTTGGCTGTACTGTACAGCCGATGTGATGGAAGTGATGAATGTACAGACATGATCAAGGATGAGACCTGTCTACTTTGTCCACATAAATCATGTCTGTGTTTGGGCTCAATTATGTTGAAGCAGCTTCTTCAAACACCATGTCCAAACAAGAGAATGTTGTGTTTGTGCAAGACAGATAGACAATCAGGCAGGGGAATGAAGGAAAGGCACTGAGCCAAGGTGCAGCATGAGAGAACAGTATCAACTTGGCTCAGGCTGACTGCATGCCCCCACTTTACCAACCCAGGCTGGAGGACAGGAAAGGAGAGGGAGGCTAGAATTTCATGCACAGCCCTGTACCCTGCCTTTTGTCCTCCTCACTGCTGCAAATGTCAGGTGTCCTCTCTCACCTGTCTTCTCACATATGGCACCGTTTTCACACCACTTTAATAACCAAGTGGGTATTTTCAGTTTATAATAATAACAACCCCCACACAAATTGGACACAGCAGATACTGTGTGATGATGCCAGTGTCGTCATATTTCCACTGGGTACTGTCTAAACAGGCTAATATGAAGGCGGATGAAGCGATACAATGTGCGCCATTGCGTAACAGACGTGCCAAGCGGTAGTTTGATAGGTAGGCAATCGTGCTTATCCGTCTGTGAGGAAAAGAAAAAAAAACGGGAGGGAGGGAGCGATGTGGAGAGAGATGGAGCGGCCGGAGGGGGCGTGCATCTCCTTAGTAGCTCATGTCTAGAGAAGGCTGCTGAACGCACCCTCTCTGTCTCTCTCCTTACACGAGGAGCGTTTTCACCTCACAGCGGTTGTATCCTGCGGGTAAACGGCAACAACAACAACAACAACAGAAACACCTGGACTACACTTCTTCTGTCACTGACTCAGTATGTCCTAGTCCTTATATCCTGACGCATCGGACGCCATCGGAGAGAAGCCACACAGACCTGCAGGTATGTTTGCAAGGACGGACTTGTTTTAGTTGCGGGGTCGCTGCTATGCGGTGATACTTTGCGCAGTGATACTTGCGTGACGTTGTTTTTACCTGTACAGCGGAAGCCAGGTTATGGCTGGCTGGCTGCACAATGCGGGATTTTGTTATGGTTTCTACCTGGATACCTCAACTTTGCGCACGAAACGGTTAATCCAAATCATTTTGAGGATTAAACAAAACATAAAATTTGGGGTCATTTGTTAGCTGACTGTATCACAGCGTATTCTGCAGTTTGGACAGCGTCGTTCTGTGACGAACCTTGAACAGCGCCACACTAGGACTGGATCATTCTAGTCTGAAATATAAGCAGCATAATGAATTGTGACATATTATTTACAGCGTTAAGTCAAATTTTAATTAGAGGAACCAAAAAGCCAAGAGAGATTTAAAATAACACGGTGTGGTAGCCTACAAATTTGAGGTTTCACCCTTATCAGTCACATTTGTTTTATTCATTTAAAAGACAGCTGTAAGGGCTCAAATGTCCCAGGGATGTGAAAACTGTCCAGGAAGTAGGGAAAAAAAACCTTTGTGCGCAACAAGTGGAGTACTGTTTCTTTATTTGGCCACACCAGGCAGGTGCGCAACATGTTGTGTTTTATACTGCATATTTACCAAACGTGTCCAGTATAGTGTTCGCTGCAGTGATGACGGCAGAGAGATCTGAACTTTTCTCCTTATCTGTATTTGAACGCATCAATCAGAGGGTTAAAACAAAAGTTGGGGAAACGGCGCCAAGGCAGAGCGCGCACAGGGAGGGCTCCTCCAATGTGCTACTGGATGCAACACAGACATCCCTGCCAGATGACTCCAATTCAAAACCAACACAGCTGACAAGAGAGAAAGGGCCCGATCCAGTTCTAAAGCAGCTCAGGGGAGATTTACAGGCTGCTTTGATGGTGTATTCACGGAGGAGTGAGATTTTGAAAGAGTGAGAGGGTGTAACAGGACAGACAATGATCAACGACTGCATGCCTCAGTAATGAGTATCCCATAAATAGTGTAATTCAATGGCTATTTTGGCTTTTTAAAAAAGTTATCATCCACTCATACTTTGGAGCCAGAGGTATGTGAACTGCCAGGATTGTTGAATAATACAGTTACCAATTGCCAGAAGAGACAGGCCTGCACTGTCGGGATAATGGAAAACAAAGCACAACTCAATATACATCAATATATCAGCAGAGGAGACTTGATGTGTTCTCCTGTACTTCTCTGGATCTTCTGTTTGTGGGAGGAAGGAGCAGTCCAGTAGCCTAAATGCATTATTGTTATTTTTAAAGTTGCAAACACTTACATCCATTCGATCCAAGAGGATAATAGTTTACACACAACTCAGTAATTACCACACAAGAGCATTTGATTGCATCCAGCTGGAACAATGGCAGTGTGAGGTGGAGCTGTGGTTAACTCCATGTCACAGTTTATGACTTGTGATGCCTGTAATCTGTTTTCCTGAAAGTGTTTTGTGGCTTATCGGCAGTTTTAATGAGTCATTTGGCTTTCAGTTTGTATTTCTGGGAATCTGTATGTGTTTAAGTCATATTTCTCTTCAATACTCCATCCTGATATTCTGCACTGTTATTCCTGAAGAAGTGACTATATAAACTGACTGTTGCTATGGAGACTGTTGTGACCACTGATCAAAAAGTTTGATAATTTTTTTTTTTCATGTTGGCTCAATGAACGATAATGTGTAGTCATAACTCGTCCTGTTTATGCACACTTGTGGCACATTATCCCATGATTATGTATTCAGTACAGACATTAATATACTTTCATGATCACATATTACTATATGCACAGAGATATGTCTGGATGTGTGTTTGTGTGTTGTCCCAGCGCTGTTAAAGCGCCTCACCGTTTAAGGCTGACCTCCAGCCTTTGATCTGTGGCTCGTATAAAGGCGAAATCAGTCAAAGATGTTGAGGGGCTCAGCACTTTTAAGCTGGACATCCTCTTCAAACCAGGGATCAAAAGCATCTGCGATTGGTTCTGGAGCCTCTTCTTCTCAAATAGCATGACCACGCTGTGTGGTCAGTCACCCCGCTGGAGTTGTGACCCCACCCCACCCCACCCCCCCACCCCCTCAGGCAGCAAGTGCGCCACGAGAGAGGCATCTTTAACAGGCTTTGGTTTGTCTTAAAAGCCTAATGGACGGCTTTAGTCGTAGGCCGAGAGCCATGAGTTAGTTGATCTCGTCTGGAAAGCTTCCTGGAGAATCTATCATGTATGTCTAAATAGATTAGTTAAGTGTCTCTTTCATTTCAATTATTTTATGTTAGCAAGAGAATATTGGGTGGGAGCAGTCTGTGATCCATATGTTATTCCAAGGTGTGGAATTTTTAACGGTCAAACCAGCGACCTCCCCCCACCACTTGCATACCAGCATAACCACACGCACTCCCTCTTCCATTTCCCCCCCTCTCGCAGACTCACGTACACACAAATTCACGTACGTATACACAGTTCACAGTCTCACCTCTCCACCTCCATAACGCAGTACAAACAAGTTACACATCTGTATGGCAAGCTGAACACTTAACTGCCCTGCTGCACAGAGGTCCACAGTGACACACGCAGCTCTATGCTGGTTTGTTCCAGTTTATATCTGCCTGTCTTTTCCTATTTTTCTCTCTCCGTCTGTCACTTCTTCTCTATTTTTGCAAAAACCTTCTCACATTCCAGTTTGCAGTCAGTTTCTCTTAGATTTTTTGAAAAGTCTTTTTGGTCATTCACTAAGAAGCACTCCCTCTCTGTTGACCACATCTTGGGTCATGAGTAACTTTCAGACCACTGAGTCCTGCTCATTAGAGCTCTGACACTCAGTCTGTGGATGGGTAGGCTTGCATGCACTGATACACATGCAGCACACACATGCATCCACTCATTTTCTCATGGAAAACATAGCTGGGTTGTGAATATATACGCCCAGTCAAAGTCCATTGTATCCTATGTTGAAAAGGCAGGTGTGTTTACATTTTATCCAATTAAGTAATAAGTGTGGTATTTTCAAAAGTAAGATTTGTTTCCCCATCCAACAAAAAAGGAAAACTCAGCACTCACAGTAATATAATAGCGCTTTAGTGGAGGATTTGTTCTCATGTTTGACTGGCAGTAGTCCTCTTGTTACAAACCATCAGTGCGCACACATGACAGTCTGTGAGGCCCCGTACTCTAAAACCATCACTCACATTTACACTGTTGACATTCTGTAACAACTCACCTGTGCAAGATTTCAGTTTTTGTCACAGCAGTCTGAACATGTTTTTGCATGCTGTCAGGGGGACCATAACATAATTGCTCAACATTGGACTGATTGTGCAAACTGTTTATCATTTAGACTGCCTAAAAGATTTAAGAACTCCTAAATGATCCTTTTAATGTTAGCATTCGTCTCACACAACCTCACTGAGCTGCTGCCATTTTAATGCACTAAAAGTTTTGACGTGCAATGAGACATAGTTACAGGAGAAATGACGTCGTCTAGGTACAGCTGTGCAACATATCTGCTGTGTCTTGGAATTAGCTGTCTGATCAGACTGTAGACGATTAAAGAAGTGAGCAGAGCTTTCTTTAGTACATTACTAGTTTTCCATGCTTTGTAAAAGTGTTGACTGATTCCCAGTCCTGATCTAGACAAGTGCACTTTAGATCTGTCTTTGTTCAAAGGACAAATACAGACTTATATGTCTGCTCATGGAAATTGTCACAAATGAATGGAAAATTGGTCTGCCAGACTGTCTGGAATCAGGCAGAGAGCACATTGTCAAAGAAGAGGAGAGATTCTCCAAAAACTCTCCCCCAACTCCCCCCCCACCCCCCTGTCCCGTTTCTTGGGCAAACTTCAACCGTTCGCTTGTCATGTTAATACGTTACAGTAAACATGACATAACTACTGTGCCGATTAACTGATTAGTACCAGCTGCTGTAGTACTGAGTCACATGATTGTATAACCAGCAGGTCTATACTGTGGGCAAGGAGTTTATAGTAATCTTCAGATTGTTGCTTGCTGCTGTACAATTGGATATTATCCATGGGCATTTCCTGAGCCGGACAAAGCACATATTGTGCTGGAGAGACTGACGACATCTACACAACAGTCCTAATAAAAAACAGGGTGATGTGTCCCTCCGCCCCCCGGGGGCTGAACAACATGATAAAAATACTCTTGAGTTACCATTCACCCATCTGCCTTCACACAGGGATGTACTGTGTTTTGTGAATGTTTGTGTGGCCACTGTGGAAGGATCACTGAAGGATGGAGGGCTGAGAGGATGCAGGTTTACATTCAAATGCAAAAACAGCTGATTATACTGATCAGCACAAGATTTGTCTTTGTACTGTATAGTCCAGTTTTGTACACTTGTGGTGCGCTCAGGAGCCAATCCCTCTAAACCTGCTTTTCAAATGTTTGCTTTACACCAAAATGAATGTTATGTATAGACCAGTGAGACACTACTGAGCCCACGGACGCTCACAGAGGCTTCTTCTGTCTGTCGGTTGAACCACTGCTGTTTGTGTGTCTGTGTGTTTATGCTTTCGGTCACTATGTGAAGATGAGAGATTAACACTGACAGCGTTTGAATTACGGCGGCAGAGCGTTTCTCACTAAAGCATATTTGGCCAAATGCCTTCGGAGGCTCATTAATCTGTTCTACCTATCTATGTTCATACACACACAGGGTGACACATGCTGGATTACTTTGGATCTAGATAATGGTGTGTTTACTGAAAGCCATGTCCTAATAGTCAGGTTGTTTATGTTTGGCTGCCAGAGAGTTAACCACTGAGGAGAGGTGAAGCAGGCTCAGTTTCTTTGCCTTTTTGTGGATAGATATCTCAGCACCATAACAAACCTGTTAATCCGGAAGAAATCTTGTTTCCTTGTGACTCTTCTCTCAGTCTTCATTTTGTCACGGTTGTTCCTGGTTTTACTGTACCCTCCACTGTCAGCTTCATCACATCATGCCTCGTCTGTCTCTGCCTCCTGCCCATTCTCTTATCTCCACATTCTTATATCCACCTCCTGTTTCTCAACTTATCTCTCCATCAGGACTCTATTTCAACCCTCAGCCAGGAGCATGCTGTAGGGTTGTGTTAAAATAATTCCATTTAAATGGGGGACAAGAGGAAAAGAAAGAAAACAAGGGTAGACTGGCTAAGAGCCGAATAGACTGAGCCGAAAGAGGAGGCTGAGAGAGGAAAGAAAATAAACACTGAGGCTACTGTGAGTAGGTGGAGATTGAGATACAGTACCATTTATATTACTGTACTCATTGACAGTCTTTCTCATTCTCTAATGCTCTGTGTAACACTGAGCACCAGTCTAAATTTTCACACAACAGTGTGTACTCACATACTACAACACATTTTCCATATCCTCACACGGATTACTCACACCTTACACGTGAGTTCATGAGCACAACATGAACATGGCAGCCATGGTGTGTGCAGCTGCACTTCATTTCTACACGTCATGTCTGTAAATGGACCCCCAGGTGAGTCACAAGCAGCAGAATGAGTTCTCCCATAGGCACAGATTTCTATTTTCTGTGCTATCCCTCCTAATGTTTCAGCTGGATTTTTGACTCCGCTCCCTAAGGTCATCTCCCGCTGTGAGTCATAGGGAGAAACTGATGTGTGTAGAGGAGGTTTACGTAAGTCAGACAAAAAGAAAAGGGGTGTTTTTTGATAAGAGGCAGCGTGAGTATAGGGGATGTGACTGGCTGCTGTTTGGTGAGATGACTTGTAGGATTGAGTAATCGTTGTTGGCCTGGATGGGGGGGGGGGGGGGGGGCTAATACGTGTAACTTTGCGATGTTAGCTTCACCACACTCAGTCTTACAGCTGTTAGCTCCTGGCGTCCATGACTCAAACAGTACTAGCTTTAAAATAAGTAGAGTCCTGATGCTTTGGATAAAAGCACTGAAGACTTTGAAGGAGAAAGGAAGTCACATTCTTTCACTTAAACATTTTATAGCACAGATAGAAAGGACAAAAGTTAACGTGTCCATCTGCCAGTGAAGGAAACCATCTGTGACTCCTTTTGCTCTATTGGCTTGATCATTTTAACCTGTTATGTAACTCTTGTGTCTGTGTTTGTGTAGGCATATGCTTTAAACCATGTAGTCCGAAACCATACACCATACCACACCCTCTGTGTCTGATGGTGTCGTGCTGCTTAGCGTCTGCTGGAGTTTCACTGACCTGCATACTGAATCAGCTTAACAAGCCTGCAAGGTCCCACAGAAGGGACAGGGGTTCACCTCTATATGGGGCCTTTAAATCCCCATGTGATGTCATAAGAGGCTGGATTTTTGATTAATTTAAAACATTGAATCTTTTATTTTCTTTGTCTATAATGTAGATTGTGCATGATATATCCCTGTCTGCCTTCTCTGTCACCATGTAAATAACTTCAAAACTGCACCTTTGAGCTATGTTTACATGTCGGCAGTGCCTTACAGTATATCTATATTGTTGTTGTTTATTTCAATAGAAACACAGTGGAAGCATGGTGTGACAGACGGACGGAAACATCCAGTGGGACAGCTCGCTGCTCATCACTCAAGAGGCAGACCATGGCTTCCATGTCCCTGTTCTTGGCCTTTCTTCTCTCCTACCTCCATCTTTTTGATGGTCAGACCGTCATCGGCTCCTCCTCCTCCTCCTCTTTTTCTTCCCTTTCTCCTCTGGACTTAAATTCTTCACCTCCACCTACCAAGCAGTCTGTTCGATTCTGGCCCTCATTACCTTCCGGAGGACGCAGTGATGTGCCCATCAGAGTCACAGCCCGATACAGGTTAACTACTGTTAATGCAGTGGCGCAAGGAATGACTCGTCCAACTACACAGTTCAGTCCCTCTTTTATTTCTGCACTGTCTACTCAGAATCTTAGCAGCGGACCAATTGTAACACAACCAACTGCCTCCAGGCCGAGGACTGACACAGCTTATTTGGCGTTAAGCAGGGCTGTCGCAAAAGAAGACGCTTCCACAAAAGTTTCGAGATCACTTCTGCCCACTCTGTCTTCTACTCCTGTAGCAGAGCCTGCAGGTAATAAGCATGTGACCGCAGGAAGTCCAGAGGAAGGATCAGTCAAAGAGGATGGTGATCCACAAGGGTTGGGATCCGGTAATTCTCCAACCATGACATTTGTAAAGGAGGAATCACCTGTTCCTCTGCCAACAGTTGCTGATGAAATGGCACAATATCGGCCACAGCCACAGACTGTGATATCTGAAGTAAAAACGCCGCCACTGGATAGTCAGACTGTGAAACCCCGTCTCTTTGTGCTGACAACAACCAGTACAGCCTCAACAACACTGCAGAAAAAGGCCACTCCCGCAGTAACACAACGCACACCTGTAACTGTGGCGTTAACAGGTGAGAACTCAAAACTTTAAAACAGTAAAGTTGATGGAAAAAGTCACATCATGTCATAAAATGTGTCCTTTCTTCTACTTTTTTTTTTTAGGTGAGCTGGCAGAGAACAGTCCACTTTCTGACAGAGTGACATTACCACAACCTACGTCAAACACCGCGGGCTCTGCTGACAAACAGCCACAGATTGCTGGAGAAAAGGTCACTGTCCAACGCCAGGATAGTTCAAATTTAAACAACACAACACCACAAGTGACATCTATGACTGGTGTGCTCACTACTTCACAGGAGGCTGTAAAAACGGCCTCCAAAACAACAACAACTCAACGTGGCAAAACGGCACAAGCAGGAAGACACACGGCGAGCACTACCGCGCAGTCATCAAGAACAGGTAAGGAACAAGTGAACTCTTGTTTTTGAGTTTCGTTTGTCCTCTGATGGAATTATTTGTGCAGCTGGGACTTTTTTACTGGAAAAAAAATGCTTCAAAGGAAGGGAAAAGGAACAGCAGACACAGTTTTCCATGGAAAGTGGGGTTGTGTGGGGTAGACACGGCGAGGGACCAAAGAATGAGCTGGAGGTGAGAGGGAGGGTTAAGAGCAGGATGGGAAGAACTGAAGCCAGGCGAAGAGATAAAGAGGCAAGAGGGAGAAAGTGGAGTCCGAAAAAAAAAGAGACTGCTGGGAATACAGATGAGAGAGTAGACAGGGTGGGTGAATGTGTGGTAGAGGAAAGGTACAGGCGCTGAAATGCAGGGAGTGGGGTTGGTAATGAAAAGCAGATGCAGTGAGAAAGGGATATGAAGGGTGGGGAGACAAGGAAAAGCAAATGGAAAAGAAAAAGCATGACACATGGGACACATGAGCCAGTCTCTAAGATACCATGAAAATAACATCTTAATGACTGTTAAATAGTCGGGCGCATTTAAAGAAAATACACACCATTTTTTGTGCTTACATGGGTTTTTGTTGGCAGATAAAAACTACAGGAGATTCTTTCTACATCCAAAATTAGCCAAATTCATTGACCTTGTAATGGTGACATAATAGGCAAGACTCTGCTTCATACCTGCTGATTAGAAAAAAAGATTTATTACTACCCATAACTTTCTCCCTTGTTTGGGAAACTTGAACAGATGTAAGGTGGTGAGCAGGTTCTTTTCTGTGCAGAACTGAATTCCTTGTTGGAATGATCTCTCGTTTAGGTTTATTGTGGGTTAAGGTCTCTGTCTTGCCACTACATGGGAATATCTCTTTTCAGTCCTGTGTCCAACATGTTTTACTACTCTGGTTTGTCCAGCGCACAAGTTTACTTCAGTGTAGTCACTGTTGGTAACCATTAAAGGACCGGTGTAGGGGATTTAGTGCCATCTAGTGGTACTACTCTACTCATCCTTCCTCTTTTCAGACCTATGATGGCCACCATGTAAAACTCAAAAGACCATTGGCTAATGTAAAAACATGGCAGACTCCTATGTAGCTTCAAATGCCTCATTTATGTGTATATGTGTCCACCTTTGTAACAATCATAAACTGAGTATATTTTATTTTCTATGAGCTACAACAGGGTATTTATTTTTTAGGTCATTGCAAGATATGTATATTGTACAGTATAAAGCATTATAACCTGTGTGTGTGTGTGTTAGGGAACCCTCAAGAGTAACTTTAAGTGTATCCAGCTGTGTAACGTGATCGGCACATCTGGAATACGTCTGGATCGTGCTCCTGCTAAGGAAAAAAAACTGAGGGAAGGAAGTAAAACATACCTTTATATAAATAAAGAAGTGTGCCTGTGATCTGTATGCAGCACTCACATATGTGAAGCCTGAAACCTATGAGTGTGTGTGTGACAAAAGTGAGAGAGGCAGGAAGTGAGACACATCTAGGAGTGAGTCATTAGTCTTTGTGTCAGCTTTATGGGAGTTTTCTGCAGGGTGAGGATGGGTTAAAGTCCTCCAAGAGGCTGTTAAACTGCCGATCATGTTGTTCCACCATCTATCAGGCATATAAACATGTGAAGCATTTATCCACAGTTCTTTTTGTTTTATTAGATTACATGTATTTTCTGTCTTCTGATTAAAATATTGCACTTGTGCTCACTCAGCCGTACCATGTTATGTGTGTTATCTTTACATTCTGATGGACTGCTTTATAACACTGATGGGTGTTCCTCTGTATTGCGTAAAGAGGAGGATAAGGTGGAGCATGTTAAACAAACAGAAGTTGAATGATGTGAGAAAAATAAAAGAGATAGAATTTGATGGCATATTGTTAAGACACTTCACAAAACTGAACGGAGGGCGTCTCTGGTTCATGGATGCATTGTGACACTGCACTGTGTTGCATAATAAAGATGCTGTTGTTAATTACATAATCTAATCCAGTTATTTTATGGTTATTCACATATGCTTTTTTTCCCCCCACTCAGTCAGTTGTATTTAGGAATATGAAAGTGGATGATAAAATGGTCGCTTATTATGTTTTCTTTTGGATTCCACATTATGCAGTTTGTTTCTGTTTGCACAAATGGATGCTGTAGTTTTGGTCCATACAAGGCTTTGTTTTCTTAAGCAATTATACATGATGGCCACGACACACCAACTTGATACTCGCAGAGCAAAAGAGAGAAAATAAACTGATGTGAATTTAATAAGATAAAATAGACATTATTGAAATGTACTGTCCATGTCTGCAGACTTTGTGTATAGAAACCATATATAGACCTTCAACTGTATGTCTCAGTGGGTCTG